>VDFB02381762.1:0-47655 GCA_007258455.2 Sequoia sempervirens | reverse complement strand
GGGCCTTACAAGAGACTACTTTATGATTGGTTTAGCTTTTCTGGCTTAAACTATGCCCAACTCTGGAAGCATAGGCCATGGTACAACAAACCAACTCTAGAATTATAGGTCAGGGTGTAATAGTTTCCATCTTTTCAATGGAAATGGTAAGCTATAGATTTATAAACTACAGAAAGTCAAAGATGCTACTTTAAAAATAGTAACCACGGCATGAAAATCCCATTAGCCATTTACAATAACAAAAGTAAAGATATCAAGTTTCCACAATCCATATCCTTTATAGTTGCATCTATTTTTGGATTAGAGTTGAGAGGATTTTTGCATCAATGTTTTGGATCACACTTCATGATCCATCATCAAAATGGAAAGAGTTCAGAGAAAAATGGTTAGTTGTAGACCAAGAATAACCTAAATGAAGAAAGGGGAAGGAGGGGAAGAGAAAGCCACCCAAGCGCACCAACAAAGGCAGTTAGGTAATTAAGATTT
The DNA here is from genome assembly GCA_007258455.2 of Sequoia sempervirens. Taxonomy (NCBI): domain Eukaryota; kingdom Viridiplantae; phylum Streptophyta; class Pinopsida; order Cupressales; family Cupressaceae; genus Sequoia; species Sequoia sempervirens. The sequence continues at coordinate 47,169 of VDFB02381762.1, read as the reverse complement.
AAAAATTGAAGAAACTTCATTTTTTTGTAGTTCAAGTTTCTTTAATTTTTAAATCTTTTGAGTGGTTATAATTTTTTCTAAATATTTTAAAGACTTGTAAAATGTTAATGATATGTTTTTTTTTTTTTTGGTTAAAAGGTATATAGCCTATATATATTATATTTTAGTAAATAGGAGTTACATATGATTTTTCCATCATGAGAGCTATTCATTTTCAAAACCCTAAAGGGAACTGCGAACTGCCTCTACTGATACTACATTACATAGCAAGCAATATGTATGTATAAGTTTAGATTTGGCCTTATTAGCGCTTGGTCTTTCAATACCCTTACAAAATCTGTATCATCTGAGGCAATATAAAATATAGACTCTCATACATTATAATCTTCTCCAAAGAGACAAAATTATGCAAAAACATTACTGACATTACTCCTCCATACATTGAATGTCTAGAGAGTTTTCTCCTTGACCCTCTGTTGCTTCATCTTCCTCTGCCAATGCCGCCTCAATATCACCCTTAACAGTGAAAACATTCAGCTCTAGAGCCACTAGTGGAGCCAAGTTCGTCTGATAGGAATTTCCCTGAAAGGCATTCAGTGGCGGACGGTCTGTATGTTCCCAGAGAAAGGTTATCGCATAATATTTTTCTTTAATATTAATGTCTATGCTGGCGCAGAGGCAGTTGGAGTTCCTGCGCATAGCCCTCAAGAGAATGCAGTTGCACTTGTGCTCAAAAGTCTGTTTGATAGCATTATAAATTTAGGCAAATCCCTATCTCTGTTTAAGATATTTCCTAGGGAAAAGCCTGCCAACATACCCTTTCCCTTTATAAATATCATACTCTTGCACTCCTTTGAGGAGAGCATTATCAACCAGGAACACATCTTTCACAAACTTTTCTACAAGTTCTTCTAAATCCCCTAGCGATTGGAGCAGGTCAAATAAGTTTGAAAAGAAGATAGAAAGAACCTGGGAGGGAAGCAAAGCTCGCCTCGCCTGTGGACTGGTAATCTCTATTCCTAGAACAGTGCACACACAATCTTCCACCCTTGTGCAGTCCAAATTGAAAATAATGTCCAGGTACTCGTGCGATAGGTAACCCTCGAACGACCTTTCCCAGGATTTCACTTTCATTGGAACTCAAAAGTTCCAGGGTTTGTAGTTCATAGTTCCTCCCTATCTTTCTCCCTGCTTCAAATTGAGTCGTAATTTTTCCACCCACGAAATTCCAACCTTCACAGAGAGAATACAGAACAAATGTAGAATGCTCTAGAAAATCCTTTCAAGTAGTATTATAAGCAGTTTGTGATGGGAGCCAACAACGAAATCAAAAAATCGTGCAAGAGGTGTTAAGATCTCGATTAAAGATGTCACATCCCTGCATGGCTTTTTATTTTGGCACAAACTACCACCTCCTTTGGTCATGTGAGAGTAATTCTCGGATATGTGAAGCAAGTTAAAACTGGGCGCATTTCTAGTCAGGATGGGCCGCCTATACCTGTAAGAAAAACATGTTAAACATAAACAAATTTGGCTCCGCTGAGTGGGATGTTTTTGGTTGGAATGGGGGACACTGACAATAGAAGAAGAGGTGTGAGTTGGCTCTTCAATTGTCATGACAGCTCTTTACTTCCTTCACATCCCTCTTTGTATGAATGATGTGTCCAATTCACCATAAGTCACTTCATCCCTGCTGGTATCTCTCCAACTCTTTATATCAGACCACTTTGACACGCTGGCTCTATCATCATTTCCCCTACTGCATAACTAGCCACTGATGCACTTGGAATTACCTAGCATTTAACATGCAGGAGAAGGACCAATGTTGACAAGACTTTGTCACACTTGATCATGAGCCATTTTTCAAAGAAAAATATTTCATTAGATTGCTCCTTATTATGCGGAATTGCGTTAACTATTTTATCCCCTGCCACCTTTGTGCTCATGCCATGTTTTCCAAGATGACAGGTAATGTGTTTCCCACCCTATAGGTATGCATTTTTTGTATGGTTTCAAACTTGGATAGTAATTCACGGAGTTCAATTTCTAGTTTTGTGTATTCATTGCCTTTCATGCATAGATAATTAGCAGCGAGACCCCTCTATGTGGAACCTTGTGATTTACTGTACAAATGCCAACCTAAACCCAAAGAATAGGTCTTGCGCCTCTACTCCCCTTGGAGGCTCCATCAAGAGTTACTTTGGACTAGACTTTCTGAAACCATTATATCTGCAAGCTTAGGTGAAGATATTTGCTTCCTAAAAATGTGCATGTTCCTCTCCCACCAGAGTTTCGAGGTTACTATAGCTGGGGTTATTCTCTAGAGAGAACTAAATAGTGTTGTTTTGTAGAGAACTGGTCAAGTGGAAAAAAGATCACAGAGAAACTTGGGGGATGGGATGGACATCCTAGCTTATTTTTGACAAAAGACCAACATTCTTATGCAAAATTACATTGAACAAAAAGGTGTTCAACATCTTCAAGAGCCTCATCACATAAGGGGCATTTAAAAGGATATACTAGTTCTAACTTCATTAATCTATTACTGGTTAGGATCTTATTTTGTAGGGCTAACTAGGCAAAGCTCTCAGCCTTTGGTAGCACCATTGGATTCTACCAAAAATAATATGCTCATTGGGTCTGATTACACCTACCATTACTCTATTGATTTATAGCCTTGTTTGACTAAATAATTACCATCTTTGGCAAGGGGCCAAATGATTTTGTCTTGTAGGTCTGACTTGAAAGAAATCCTCTCCTTTAGGAATTTTTGTAGAGTTTGTTTCTAATTATCTAAGATAGGCATGTTGGAGCAGTCTTTCCAAATGATCAATCATGTATCCCTATCTGTATTCTGAATATAGTCGTTCAACTTGGTGCCATACTTGTCTAAGAGAATGTCTACTATCGGTTGTAAGTCTTGGATGTTTCTTAGAGGAGGATGTTTGTTCCATGAATCTATCAAGAACTGGACATCCTCACCATTGTTAACATCCGATGAGATATAAGGGCAAATAACCTCCCTACATGTTACAATGAAGTTCCACATGGCTAACCCATTCGAGGGGTTATAGATAGTATTCTTGATGGTTTTTTGTTGTCTAAATACTTGGCTTGGAGCAATCTTGCCCATTTTGAAGTGGGTTTTATATACATCTTCCATACTAGCTTTGCTCCCAAAGCTAAGTTTCTTACAAAGAGTTTGTGCACACCTTCCCCACCTGAAAGTTTATTCGAGCACATCTTGTCTAGGGAAATTAGAAGTATTTTATTTTTCTCATCTATGTTGCCCTTCCACAAAAATCCTCAATGAGCTTTTCAATCTATAGGATGACTGGTTTAGGAGCATTTAGAACTACCAAATAGTAGCTAGAACTGCTTTGACCATCAAAAATTTTCCTGAGAGGGACAACCATCTGGCTTTCCAAGAGAGGATTTTTTCTTTTAAACTTTGAATAACCTTATCCCAAAATGGTATTCTATTTGCACCCATGAAGAGTGGAATACCTAAGTATGTGCAAGGTAGCTCAGATAGTTGAAAACCTAGGATATTCACTATTTTCCTTACCACTTTTTTGTGTGTTGAAAACAGAAACCTTGGATTTGGAAGCATTTATTTTTTGACCTGATGCAGATAAATACTTATCTACCATTTGTTTGAATTGCACTACTTCCTTGAGTGATGAGGAACCAAATAAAAGATTATCATTCGTAAATAGCGAATAAGTGCCTGAGACATTAGTATTTGAAACTGGAACACCTTTCCAAAGCCCTTGGATGTGCACCTTGTGAATCGACCTGCTAAGTGCTTAGATATCATTAAAATGAATAAAAATAGTGAGAGTGGGTCACCTTGATGAACCCCTTGTGTGGAGGGAAAAAAACCTTTCGGTGAGTCGTTTATAATAACAAAGAATTTAGCACCAGAAAAGAAAGAAAGGGTCCATTTACACCATTTAGTGCTAAAACCAAACTTCTTCAAAACTTGCAACAGAAAAGTCTAGTCCACTTTATCATATGCTTTCATCATATCTAATTTGGTGATGAAGGATGACAAATTGCTTGTTTTAATTGAGTTTAAAATTTCATGTGCTACCAAGGCTCCCTTAACTATTTCCCTACTTGGGACAAAACCTCCTTGCTCTTGAGATATGATTTTGCTTATGAATGGCTTAAGTCTAAGATAAATGGCTTTGGTGAAAATCTTGTAAATTGTGTTACATAATGAAATTGGTCTAAAATCAGAAAACATTTTGGGCTCCTTCACCTTAGGAACATGATTGCTATGTGGGTGACATTGAATTGTTTAAGCATTGTACATATTCTCCTTGATTCCTCCATTTTCATTAGGAGATCAAACCCAATAAATTCCCAACCTTTTTGAAAGAAAAACACAGTGAAGCCATTCGGGCCTGGGGCCTTATCTGAAGCCATTGAGAAAACTACTAATTTTACTTCCTCCAGAGTAAAAGGTTTCAATAGGTGTTCATTATCTTGATCTTCAATAAGCTTTGGGATTTCCTCTAAGAGTTCTTCTACATCTCTAACTATTGAAGGTGATTTTCTAACAGGGGCAGATAAGAGCCCAAAAAAAATTTTACCCTTCATTTCTAATTTTTGTTTCCTGAACTAGCAAAGAACCTATTGTACTATCTATAATTGAGAAGATAGAATTGTCGGCCCTCTTGATTTGGGTTGATATATAAAAAAAACTTTGTTTTTTGATCCCCATCTTTTAACCATAATTCTCGAGACTTCTATCTCTAGTATATTTCCTCTCGTTCAATTAATTATGCCCATTACAATTGCAGTTTCTTTTGTTGTTCAAAGGTGGTTCTATCCGAACCTTGTGAAATATTTTTTTCATTCACATGTGCTAACTATTGGAAGACTTTGTCTTTCTGCTCAAAAATATTCTAAACAACATGGATATTCCAAAGAATAATTTGTTGCTTCACATACATCAACTTTTTACACAACTAAAACATTTTTGAGCCCTTGATGAATGGATCACTTGTCCACCACTGCTAAAGAAGCTGCATGAATTGGGGGTGTTTGAACCACATCTTTTCAAATTTGAATGATGGTTTACACTTGAAGGAGGGTAAGTTATAAGTTATGTTTAAAGATATGGCAAAATGGTCAGAGTCTGTAAGAGGTAGAATCTCTAACATGAAGTTAATGTTTCCCCCAAACCAGTTTGGTGAGGCTAGGAATTTGTCCAGATGATCAGCAATTTGCAAGAAGTGCTTCCTATGATTTTTTCATGTGTATTTCCTTGTTTTGGGTATTACATCCTTTAAGGAATTATCTTGTATAAAGGATATGAAGTCCTCCATTACTTTGTTTGGTGGAAAAATACCACCTTTTTGTTCTTGCAGCGAAGTAATTGCATTGAAGTCTTTGACCAACACTACCTTTTCCTCTCCAATATTATCCAGAACATGTGTGAGGGCTTCTCATAACTGTTTCTTACCAACTGTAGATGTTGGGCCATAGATATTGATTTTCCAAAACTTTAGGTCAAAATTCATAACCTTCATAAGCTGCCAATTCTTCTCATTTATTTCTAATGCAATTGACACAATTATAGGATTCCAAAGAGTGGCAAGACCCCCCGAAGCCCCTTGTGTTGGAGCATGTCTTGACTTCCATTTGAACCATTTGAGGATTGAGGAATTGAAGAGGTCTTTAAACATTTTGGATTCTCATAGAATTATGAAATCAACTCCACAAGCATCTAATTGATGTTAATTCTCTTGACATTCCAAGAAAAAATCCTCATTGCATACAAGGAGAGCAACATGCTCTCCCCGGATGCTCATTGGTTATAATTTTTTGTCTAGGGTATCGTTACATATTTTTCAAACTCAAATGGAAGAGCTGGCTGATTGTTATTTAACATTAAGTGGAATTGCAGTGTCATGTTCGAATGTTGTTTCGCATTATTATCATTATGCATCGAACAACAGTTATGCATTTTAAAGAAGGTAGGGTTTCAGAGTGCCATTCAGAATGTTGCAGATTTTAAAGAAATACAGAATTGAGTACATAAGCAAAATAGCATTTTAGATGCTTTTATTCATTTCGAAAAAGAACTCATATTTTTACAAGGCTTCATTTGATTTCACAATCAGAATGATATTACAACACTGCATGAATATGCACTTTCTTTCTTTTCAATTGAAAAGCAGATTGAAATCAAAGATCCACACAAGCCGTGGATATAACTGTGACTGTGACAATGCATTTCTAACAGCACATTGCACTACTGAAGATGCGAAAGGAAAACACATAAGCAACATCATAGTCATCATTGCCTGATTATCGACGTTTGATGTTGAATGGTGCACCTCGCCATCTCGAGCTTCGTCGACCTGTAAGAGGAAAAGAGGGGTGTCAGTGGCTCCGACTATGACATAACTCATATGATGCACCTACAATAGTACAACATACTATTAGCAATGCATTGAAACAATCAATCAAATAGTATGAAAGAAGTGAGCTGAGGGAGAAGTAACAATATCATGATCAACATGTTCTATTTTTTATGCTAACACTATTTGCTTCCTTGTGCAGGTATAGGTAAAGTCATGAAGCTGAACATTGTTTGAAGACCAAGCATGTGGAGTAAAATGGGCTCCCACAAGGGTTGAGCTTGGCATGCTGCCCTATTTATTAAAGGGGCTGATTTTAAAAGATATTTCATCATATACATCAAACGAAAAGAAATACAACTGAAGGAGTGAAACAAAGAATCCATCAAGTAACGAAACCAACTGTGCATTCATAACAATCAGGGTTGCTTTCTGAAGGCTACAGGTGAACAGTGAGTTTAGTTCACTTAAAGAATTTAACTGAGTATATCTACATCAAAAATTGCTGAATAACTACATTTTTCCGTGCTGATTGTGATCCTATGTCATGAGAGTTTCAATTCCATCAAATCCTTTCGGATAGTGAACAGGCATACATATGCCTTAATGCTTTGTTCTTTTTTCATCATCAAAGAGGATAGATTTTAGGAGCAGTTTGGTACAGTGAAATATAAAAATGCATGAAGAGTACCATGTTGCTCAGGAATACAAATATAAACAGTGCATTTGATGAATGAGTGTCTAGCTCTAGTCGGCTGGTAAGTAAATACAACATTATGGGTTTAGTGTTAAAGGGATCATTCCAGGATAACAAGGGAAGAGTAAGTTTTTTCTTTCCAAAGTAAGTTATGAGTTGTTAAACTATACATATGAGCTGGTGAGCAGCATGTGGTCATGATGTGGCAATGATTCAACTTGGTTTCCCTACGGAGTTCAAGAATAGGAGGTAGGAGTTTCCATGATTAGGTTAAGGAGTGTCAGAAAGACATTAAAATACAGTTCTCTTTGAAAATTTTAAATACCCACATGTGGGTTTATTCTCAAAATACAGAAAAATGCATTAATCTTGATGACCATGTGAGGGTTTACCCAAAACAATACAAAATATGCAAGTTTCTAAGTTGGGTCGAGCAATAGATGCAGTTTTATTCAAAATTTATGTGATATCCACAAATAGAAATGCTTTTAAATTGGCATAATGGTAAGTTTTATGTTCTGGGTCGAATCCAAAATAAATCAAAAGGACTTTATCGGTGTGAGTTTTGTTCTCTCTTGGCGATCTGAGGTGATTTCAGGGTGTTTCGGTATAGCCTTTTTATCTATATGAGGTCTCCTTGAAAGTGATATGTCATGGTGACAGGAATGAAAGCATGACTTTCGGCAAGACATAGGATGCTCTATGAGATGTCACCCCGACTACACATTGTCTTGGCGACTTGAAAATAATAAAGACTTTCAGTATGACTCAAGCTTGCTATGAGAGGTCTCCTCGATGATGGTAAGCTATAGCGACACTCATAAGACAGAAACCAGAGCTTCATGAAGTATTCAGAAACTAAAGGGTTGAGCTCTCAAACTGGTGGTCGAGCTTTAATAGTAGTTTGAGCACAGGAAACACACAGTGAGGCAAAACAAAAGTACAAGTTGAGCTTTCATGGAGTAAATTGCAAAAGCCAAGCTTGAATTCATGTGGGCCGAAGTCATAGAAAGCATAGCAATGTGTCAGAAGAGAAAAAACTCATGCAGGCCGTGACCTTATCTCTCTTGATATTCGACAGTAAAGTGTAAAAGCTTCAATACTTCAAAGTCAGACTTACCCACTGGAGTTTTCGGTCAACTGGAGAACAGGGAAAGATTACTGAAGCATTCGAGCTCGAGCTTGATAGAGTCATGGTGGTGGCTGAAGGCGGCAGAACTCTTCCTTGCAAGTGGAGAGTGTGAAAATGAGTGATAATTAGGGTTCGATTCTATTTTGACCGAACCCTAATTCGAGCATTATGATGTTCTAGAATATTCAATCAAGCACATGTGGTGAATTCCAATGGAGGCCGAGAGTCACAATGTTTTCCTTGTGATTTATTTAACCTAAGTCTAAATGTATATCATGGAGGCCAAATTCCCAAGTTGGTCTATGGGTTAGGAATTAGTATTTTTCCCTTAAGCCTTGGTGAAATATTAAGCCTTGGGGATAATATTGTTGAATATCTTGTGACCTAAGTTTAGATACCATATGACTTAGGAGCTTTTGCTTAAGGGTCTATTATCTATTCTAGGGTTTTGTTTTTTAATTGATTTTAAAAGAAATCAATGAGGGATTTTAGTAAGATGATGAAGGCATGAAGGATGATTATTAATGCTTTTAATGATTTTTTGTGAAAAATCAGAATATTGTAATGGAGAAATAAGGAGATTTTCTTTTTGCAAAATATTTTCAATCTTTGAGTTGCAAAAATAGGCAAATTGTAAAAATCTGCATCTTGTAAAGCAGAAGCATAAAAGCGATATTCTATAAATTGCTTTATGTTTTCTTGCTATTTTTAGCAGATCTTTTATTGAATTTTCCTCTTGGTCGGATTCCAGACTTATCTTGGAGAGATAAGGTGTTTTTTGTGCTTTTAAAGCAAATTCAACCTTTTTTTAGAGGCTTGACAAGTTCATCATGAAAGCATTATGCTTTTTTCTGCTTTTAAAGCAGTTTTTGAGTTTGTTTTGAACCTTTTTCCTTGAGCTTTTTTCTGAGCTCGGATTAGGGTTTCCTTGAGAGTTCTTTTTGATAGACTTAGTCTTTGAACTCTCCATTAGCAGGAGTTCAGATTAAAGTTTCTGGCCCTTACACTTTTGGGGGAGCTTGTAAACTTATGTGTGCTCAGATTCTGAGAAATTCCACTCCATCATTCAATAAAATAGCAGAGTTTTTCCTTTCTCATTTCCTTCTCATGACTTGGAATAGTAATTTGATTTGATTTGTGATTCAAATCTGTTGAATCCTTTTCTTTTCTTACGATTGTCAAGTGATTTGCAGGAGTTACGTGCTAGTTCAGGTTATGCCTTGTGTTAATTTAACCTTTGCATAAATCACTGGTTGAATACATGTGTTGTGAGATTGTGAGGATTTAATTTTAAAGAGTTGGTGAAAGTGAGTTATTTTCAGGGTCTTCTTACAGTTGATCAATATTTTAGGATGATAGAATTCCAATTTTAGATTTTAAATCCAGTTTATCCTTCTATCCTTTTTCCTGAAAAGCCACTTAGAATAGAATTCATCATTCGGAGAACCAGCTCACTCTGGAGATTCCTCTTTCATGTAGATCACCCACATCTGAAGGAGGTTTCCATGTTTCAGTAGTTTGTTGAATACTGCATTCAGCAGGGTGCAAAACTATCGATACGGTACCTTACAATCAACATCTATCTCTTCATGTAGTTTTTCCAAACAAGACTCTTGCCTCTCTTTCCAGTGATTTTTTATTATTCTTGGACTATATGGTGTCTGTGAGATTGATAAGGTTTGAGAGTAGTCAAAATATTGCACTTCTTCTTGTACCTCATCTAAGATGCCCCTATTGCACTAGGGCGATAATTGATTGCAAGGTGTATGTCGATGCTCCATAGTTTCCATTTCCATATCCACTTCCTCTAAAATTTCATCAAACAATTTGGAGCCCTCTTGAACAAGAATTTTTCCTACTAGTGTTTCCAATTTCCCTTGTTCTAACAACTGTTTGAAGCTTAGGAGCTCCAAAAGGTCTGGTTCCTGATGATCTTCTAGTGCTTCTTGAGATTCTTCCAAGGTAAAATCCTTGACCATATCTGAGTCCACAATCTTTTTGAAAGACCCCTCATCTAATATTTTCCAATTGTTGTATAGTAACAGAAGGGTCATGAAAATTGTGTTAAGGACTTAAAGAGATTTCTTCAAGATATTTTGACCCAGAACAAGTTGAAATACTTGCATATCCCCTTTCTCACGAGTGCATGTTGGCTTAAGAGGTTTCACAAGGCATTCAAGTGTAACTGAAAAGGAAAAAAAAATTCAGTTACAGTCGAGCATGCCAAATTTATGGGGGTATTTGAGTCTCATTTCCCAATAAAAGCCCAATATTTAAGCACAAAGAACATATCCATAGCCTCTTTATCTATTGCTAGGCGAAGATCCTTATCATTCATCTTCCCCCCAAGAATACTAACTAGATCCTTGTTTATAGCTAAGGAAGCCAAACAGGGGTCAGGGGGTGGATTTTGCATTCCATGGTCTTCCAACTCCTAATAGGCAGTCATAGGATGCTCTACAATTATGACACTTTGAGCACACATTTGAGTTTCAATTAATAGTTGTTGAATCCAAACCCCATATTTGGATTTCACGTGGATTTCCTTTGGAAAATCCTTTGTAGTATCCAACAAGACACAAACCCTATCTAGTTTCGTAGGATTTAAAAAACATTATCCAACTTGAGGAAAATACCTATATGATTAGCTAGGGCTTCCACTATTTCTCTCCCTCTATATTCTAGAGGCAGAGAGTTTAGTTGAATCCAAAAAGGAACAAAACACACCACTGAGGTTTAGGGGTTAAAATTTGGTATCCAGGGCTAAATAAACAAACCCGACCCATCAAGAATCCAAGATTTTTCTTTGTATATCACATCTCTATGGGATTTTGAATCAAAAATAACAACAAAAAACCCTAACCCTTTCTCTAGATAAAAAAATTTATTAGCTCCCTTCCATTCATCAAGAATCAAAGTTCTTAAAATGTTTATTTCATGGCAAAATTTCCAGAACTTTGTTAAATGTCCAAGATACTGAGAGGGGGGGGGGTGAATCGGTATCTTCTTAAATTTTATGATCAAATACCATCCAATTATTCCAATGCATACAATAGCAAAGATAAGTGAAAGCATTAACAAAACACATGAACACTAGGGTTTTTACGTGGAAAACCCAAAATGGGAAAAACCATGGTGAGTGCTAGCTCACAATATAATATAACCGGTTATAAGATATTACAAAATGGGTGGCTCATGCTAGGAATCATTGTCCAAATACAAAGGTCTCACTTCCTACAAAATTACAATGACAAAAGTGGCTTACAAACAGAAAATGAACTGATAAAGTACACCTAGTGAGTGCAGATTCAGTTCCAATGAAGCTCAGTAAACTGACTTGACACACTTCATCATATTCACTCTTCTTCACATTCACATTCATAATACAACCATTACGTTATCAATCTTCAAAAAATTGTCCAATATATATATCTGATCTCTCTGCAAGCATCAATTAGGTCGACCTAATGAGATGCACTTCTCATTCACCAAAAAAATACTAATCTGTCGGCTCAAGATTTCACAAAATCTTCAAAAATAAATTCACACATCCAACATGCTACATCAAGTTAGCATGGACCTAAGATAGGTTGCACATATATCTGCATAACAAAAATTAATTCACTATTACACAATACATCCATTAGGTCAGCCAAGGATAGACCTAATAGCACAATTGCAAATACTAGTGTAATGTTGATACACCATACAAGCATCTAGATACGTGAGATCTTGAATGTGCATGCTCCCAACTTCTACAAACCATTTCTGAAAACTGCAAATAATAGTAATCACCAGCAAACAAATGCAGACCAAAATACCGGAGGATGTAAGCAAAATACTAGTTCAGATACCAAACTAGAATACCAGAACAAATTCAGACTTGATCTTGCAGTTGCAACTCATATATCATGGTGACATCAATGACAACACAAAAAAACAAAATAAGATGTTCTTATTCATTTTTCCAACAATCTCCCCCTTTGTCATCGATGGTACATGTGCCAAAAATAATATTTACAAAACTCCTTATTTACAATACTTCTCCCCCTAACATTATCATTTCACCATTCTTCACTCCCCCTTTGACATCAAGGACAAAGGGTGTCCCAAAAACAACTGAAAACATTAAAACAAAGAAACATGTATCAACCGAAGGATGGTGAGCCTTGAAACTCTTTCAGAATACCTTCCCATACTCATTTTCCATTCTCCCAGCTATCCTTTATGGAAATCAACATCCTGTTCAGGGATTCCAACTCTACCAAAGTTTCTTCTGCACCATCTGAAGTATCAGGAGTCAAATTTATCTTCTCAAATTTTTTTGTGCATGCTAAAGCCTTTCCAACCAGAGTGTATTCCACTCTCACAATGTCACTCAACTAATCAATTTTTTTTATAATTTCTTCCTTTTGCTTCTACAAGACAAAGAATTTTTCTTTATGTGCAATGATGGCGTTCTAGTTTAGATAGGTTGTAAGTATTGTAGACGACAGACAGCTGAGACTCAATGGAGTCCATAACAACCTTAATATTCTGAGTTCTAGCCACTTCAAGCAGTAAGCAAGGACAACATTTTCTTCTGACTCACAAACCTTCACGGCTTCTAGATTCTTTTCAATGTTTGAGTGTGCAAGAGCACACTTGTCATGTAATTCCAATAACCTTTTCTCCACCAGTTTCTCCTCATCTTTCTTGTTTTGTCTTTTCACTAAGCCCAAAGGTATACTCCTTGAAAGAATCTAGCAACAATCTCAAATTTTCAATAGGAGCGAGAGATGTATCAATGGATGCACCAGGTATGACTTTATGCACCAGAGACATCTTCTCCACATCCACAAACCCTTTAATCATAGAAATTTGTAGAAGATCTTGGGGAATTATCGGCTGAAATATGATTCGCTTGGATAGCAATCCTTTCAGAACATCATTACCGAAGGATGATTCTCTGGGATTCTTAAGAGATTTTACAATTTGCTTTTCACTTTCTTCATTTTTCTCAGCAGATTCTTCAATTTTCTTTTCTTCCTCTCCCTTTTCCTTCTCTTCTTCCTCCTTTTCTTCTTCCATTTTCTCTTCGTCTTCTTCTTTCTTTTCTTCCTTTTTATTTTCATCTTTGTCTTTATCCTTGTTATCCTCTTCATCATTTCTATCTTTTCCATCTTTATTTTTTTCTTCCTCTAGATTATCTTTTTCTTCTTCTTCACTGCCTTTTCCTTCTTTTGCATTACCTTGTTTATTATTTCCTTTTTCACCTTTAGTGTGCTTTGGAGGAGCATCATTATGCTTTTCAGGCTCAGCTCCACCTACATTCTACTTTTCACCTTTCAGAGGATTATTTTCACCACCCACATCAATTTCAACATCAATATTTTCAGAAATATCTTCATTACCTATATCAAGAGGGATATTCTCCTTGACATTTTCAGCAGCAACATCTTCATCAACTTTAAACATGCTATATTTTTCTATTGTATCTCAGATCACTTTTGTTGTTTCCTTATCTTTTTTGTCAACTTTTTATTCCTTGTCATTAAAATGTTTACTCTTTTCTTCATCTAAAACATTTCTGCAAAGATCTTCTTCAAAGATTCTAGATCATCTGGGGTCAGGGAAGACCCAATCTTATTATATGCATCATTTCTGATTTTCTCTTCAAATTCAATAGCCTTTGATCTCCTTTTCATCAGAGCTACCCACATACTTTCAGGTACATCTTTATTTATATCATCCCACTTAACTTCTAAGATGATAACATATTGAATAATAGCTAAAAGCAAAGTTTTCTTATCTTATTCTCCAGCATTATCATAGTATTCCATTGTAGGTTGAAGCATGTTCTCAAAATGTAGCAAGGAATTGAGAGTTGGCTCTAATTTAAAGCAGGGACCAGAACTTATCAGATTGTCTTGTTCTTCTGTCTGGTCCACAAAGGCTTCATCAGACACCTTAGACTTCTTTGATTCTAGTTTGGTGTGCACATGAACACCAAATTCTTTCACTTCCTCATCATTAGAAGATGATACAACATGTACTCTCTTGGAACCAATAGCTTCTATAGAAGCACCTTCACTAGAGGATAAACCTCCTCTTCTTCTCCTCACCAGCTTTACATCAGGATCTTCTTCATCTTCATCCTGATCTTCTGTAACACAGAGGTTTTTCTCCCTTGTCGCTTTCCCTTTCCTTCCTCTCTTTGCAAGGGCTACTAGAGGAGTTTCTTTCATCTTCCCAAATCTAGTATTCGTTCTGGAGGAAATAGGACATTTTCCTTTATCAATGACATTGGGTTCAATCTTTGCAGCAGGGGCTATGGAGGATTTTGCAAAGGTCATCCTTTTGGATCTCCTCGGGCCAAATGATTCTACCTCCAATAGTTCTCCCCTAGCCCTTCCAAGGGAAATCTCCTCATTAGTGGATCCAACTTCTTTAAGTTTTTTCTCCACTTTCTTTCTAATTTTAGGCTTCTACTACTCTAGATGAATTTCCATAGACTTTTCAACATATGTGCCAATTTTGGGTTAGTTGGGATCCTTTGAATTCTTTAGCAACGTTTGCACATAACCTTCAACTTCTTCTTTTCTTACCTCATATCCCAAAGGTTGAATCCATATGGTTCATGGTTCTATAGCCTCAATCATGCATTCATCAAAGGAAACATGGAATATGATATCATCTTTATACTTCTCAACAATTCTCTTCGAAATCCTTTCCCTTTCATTCATGTTTCTCTTGAATACAAAAAAGAATGTTGTTAGAGCATCATCTTGAGCATCCATATTTCTCAGACTATGCATATAATCAAAAATTTGATGTCCCACTGGTCTGGATGAGTCCCAAAATACTTCATCATTCTTTCCCAGAAGTCTCTTCATGAAATAAAACAATAGACATATAATCAATGAACCAAATTTGAAAGCATACTTCCTTTCCTTCATCAACTTCAAGTTATCAAGAAACTGTAACTGGAGAAGCTCACATAGATCATAATCTGCACCATTTACAACCATATCAAAGCCAATATAGATTGTTGTAGCTGAAATAGAGTTTTCTCTGTTTGTGAAGTATATTTTGTGACCAATCATGCTAGATGCATACTTCACAGCCAAATTAGTGATGGATTTTGTCATTAAGGCTCTCTTGTCATATGCGGCTCCTGTAAGTTCCATTACAACCTCATTCTTCATGGTTTTCAACACAGGTATTGTACCTTTATCCCAAAGCCCAATAACAGCCTTAATCGCTTCCATAGTTATCAGGTGCAGTCAGTCAGTCCATAGGAATTTATCATGGATTCTATTTAGGACTGATTTCACAAATTTGCCATCATAGATGAAGTTGGGAAAATTGTTCCATCTCTCTAACCTCTTCACAACCAAGTTTGAGTACTCAGGTTTTATCAAGAAATCATCACCAGTAAGCTCATTCTTCCAAATTTCAATCAAATTTATGTGATTGTATTCCTCAAACTTTACTTGAATATACGTCCATGTATCCTCGGTCGACATAATTCCATGAGGGATTGATGAGAATGTGCCCATGGGGTCATCTTCAAAATTTTTTGAGGAATATTTTCTATAAGAGGGTCTCAGCCTCTTCGACACTTTAACAACTATAGGGGTTTCCATTCTTCCAATTCTGAACTCAAACAACTCAAACAACACAAAATACAACTACTCAAAAGGTTAAAATACCTTTTTCTTCACAATGAACCTCAACTAGGGTTTGCACAGCTCGAACTCCAAATCTTCTCAAGAATGCTCCAAAAGCTCTTCAATTTATTCAAATGCACAAATGATCAAAATTCCTTAAACATTTTCTTTATAAAACAACAATCTTCCCTAATTCACATTAAATGCAGTAGATTTTAAAAAGCTGCTAAAAACTCTGCTCTTTTACTCAGAAAAACCCTAATTCGCTCTGCAAAGGATCATTCCTTCATATTTCCTTCTGGTTCCTTTTCCAAAACCTCTAATTATTCATCCTTCACATTTCATTCTCGTTCCATCCTCTGACATGCCATTTATCCAGGGGGTTCTTATGATTTTTTGATAATGCTCCCCCTAAGACCATGCTAGGTCTAATTCCTGAAGGAATCGTCTGTACTGGATGAGGGCACAGACACATCAGTAGTCTTCGATTCTTCTTTCTTCCTCCAAATCTTATTCATCTCTTGCTTAATCTCATCTTTGTCAACCTTCTTCACAGATTCATTGTTTTCTACCAGATTGGTCTCCTTCCCCTTCTTGCTTCTGCAAACTCTTGAAACATGTCCTAGTTTGTTGCAGTTATAGCAGACAATATTTCTCTGATTAGATTGACTTCCACTAACTCTTGTTTTGAATTGATTAGCTTTATGTCCATACTTGTTATAGGTATAACAGTAGCCATTAAAGGATTGATTCATTCTTCCTCCATTAAACTAATTTATCATCAAGGTTTTGCATTCACTTTCCCTATGTCCAATTCTTTTGCATTCAAAACATTGACCAGTAAAAGGACCAAGGAACTGATTCATCCTACTACATTTTGTTGCCTTGCATGAAAAACAAGTTTCATTAAAAGAAGGATACCTTTGTGCATTAGGTTGTCTCACAAGAGGTCTCCTAGTAGAGTTCCTTGAATTTTCTTTATTCTTTCCTTTATTCAAAGTCTTCTAATTGTTCACGGTCTTGGAACTTTCACCGGTATCATTTCCCAAACCACCTTTGTCTTTACTCAGTTTTGTCCTACAATTAATTCATCAAGCCTGTCTAAGCTAGATTTGAAATTGTTCTCACAGAGTTTTGCCTTCTCCATATCCACTTTTAGGTTCACAACTTCTTGTTCAAGCTTGTGCAATCTTCAAATTTTCTTTGTACCAACTTGTTCAAACACTCTTCAATTATTTTCTTCTCTACTTGCACTTTCATACCAGAAATATCTTCATTATCCTTCTTCAATTGATCAGCTACTTCCTTATGCCTATCTTTGAACTTTTTCAATTGCTCCTTTAATTTCTGGACACATTCATTCACATCTTCAAGATTCTACTTTAGATCTCTATTTTCTCCTTCAAATTTGTCAAGATCCTCAAGAGCAGTCTGAAGCTCTCCTTTATCATTCATTTCTTCCATCTTCAGGATCTCCCTCAAGTTGTTAGGCTTTTCCGGAGGAACCAAGCTCTGATACCAATTGTTAAATATCCAAGATACTGAGAGGGGGGGGGGCTGAATCAGTATCTTCTTAAATTTTCTGATCAGATACCATCCAATTATTCCAATGCATACAATAGCAAAGTGAAAGCATTAACAGAACATGAAATCAAAGAACACATGAACACTAGGATTTTTACGTGGAAAACCCAAAATGGGAAAAACCACGGTGAGTGCTAGCTCACAATATAGTATAACTAGTTAAAAGATATTACAAAATGGGTGGCTCACTACCAGGACTCACTATCCAAATACAAAGGCTCGCTGCCTGCAAAATTACAATGACAAAAGTGGCTTACAACCATAAAATGAACTGATAAAGTACACCTAGTGAGTGCAGATTCAATTCCAATGAAGCTCAATAAACTAACTTCACACACTTCATCATATTCACTCTTCTTCACATTCACATTCACAATACAAATACATTATCAATCTTCAAAAACTATCCAATATATATATCTGATCTCTCTCGCAAGTTAAGTAGGTGGCCTAATTAGATGCACTTCTATTCACCAAAATACTAACTGTCGGCTTCAAGCTTTACAAAATCTTCAAAAAGTAATTCACACATCCAACACGCTACATCAAGTCGGCAAGGACCTAAGATAGGTCGCACATATATTTGCATAACAAAAATTAATTCACCATTACACAATACATCCATTAGGTCGGCCAAGGATAGACCTAATAGCACAATTGCAAATACCAGTGTAATGTTGATACACTATACGAGCATCTGGATATGTGAGATCTTGAATGTACGTGCTCTCGACGTCTACAAACCATTTCCCAAAACCACAAGCAACAGTAATCACCAACAAACAAATGTGGATCAACATACTAGAGGATGTAAGCAAAATACCGGTTCAGATACCGGACTAGAATACCGAAAAAAATTTAGACTTGATCTTGTAGTTGCAACTCATATATCACATGGTGACATCAATGACAACACAAAATAACAAAATGAGATGTTCTTCTTCATTTTTTCAACAAACTTACATATTAGATCTTTCTCCTAAAGGTCTTGAATTTGAGGTTCGAGTGAGTCTTTAGAGAAAGTGATGTTAACCACTTCATTAGCTTGAGGTGAGAATAAGAACTTACACCGCCATTGCTTACTACTTTCTTGTTTTCTTTTTCGCACTATCTTTTTCCTTCTCTGTTCTCCCTTCTTCCTCTTGTCTTTCAGCCCTTGCGTTGGAGGATCCTTTTCCTACTTTATAACTGATGATTTACCCTTTCCCTGATCGGTATTTTCACTTTGGATAGTCAATTCCTTAGGGGCTTGGTTTGAAGGGCACTCCATTTGAATAAGATACTCTGGTAGGAAAAACTTAACGGGGATACAGTTGGGAAAAGATGGGACTCGCAAGTTAGAAATAATGTCCTTCCATAAAGATTAAATTGTTGTAGTTTGTGTGGGAGGGTTCGGTTCACAGATGTCAAAAATGTCTTGCTTCACATGACTTAACTTTTTTGTTTGGTATAATGGAGTTCGTTGACATGGAGCTATGGATGAATTATATGCTCTAGAATAATGGTGTTCCCAGTAGGGCCCCTGAGCCTGTCGGTAACGGGTATGATAGTGAGCAAAATGGTGATTTCCATGGGACCCCTAAGCCTAACGAGAACAATGATTCCAATGGGGTCCTTGAGCCTGATGATAGCGGGCTTGAGAATCAACAAGTTGATGTTCCTATGGGGTCCTTGGGCCTGATGAAAGCAATTGCCATTTCTGAGAATATTATTATTGCTTTGGCTAGACCAGAAGCCCAGAGCTCAGTGACGTTCCATCTAAATTCCCTTAATTTATCTAATAATATGTATTATTATATATGAAAAATTGTAATAAATGAATCATATAGTAGTTACAATTTTTGAATATTTTAAATACTTATAAAATAAATGAATATTTTACTTTATAAATCTTGTAAACTAATGATATGTATTTTTATATGTGAAACATTGTAATAGATGAATCATATAGTGGTTAGTTTTTCTTTTAGTATTTTAAATACTTATAAAATGAATGAATATTTTACTTTATAAATCTTGTAAACTAATTATATGTATTTTTATATATGAAACATTGTAATAGATGAATCATACAATAGTTACATTTTTTTGAATATTTTAAATACTTATAAAATGAATGAATATTTTACTTTATAAATCTTGTAAACTAATGATATGTAATTTTATATAAGAAACATTGTAATAGATGAATCATATAGTGGTAACATATTGTTTTGAATATTTTAAATACTTATAAAATAAGTAAATATTTTATTTTATAAATCTTGTAAACTAATGATATATATTTTAATATATGAAACATTTGTAATAGATGAATCATAGAGTAGTGGTTACGTATTTTTTGAACTTTTTAAAATGAACGAATATTTTTCTTTAAACTAATGATATGTATTCTTATATATGAAACATTGTAATAGATGAATCATATAGTGGTTACATTTATTTTTTGAATATTTTAAATACTTATAAAATGAATGATTATTTTTCTTTATAAATCTTGTAAACTAATTATATGTATTTTTATATATGAAACATTGTAATAGATGAATCATATAATTGTTACATTTTTTTTTTAATATTTTAAATACTTATAAAATGAATGAATATCTTTATAAATCTTGTAAACTAATGATTTGCATATTTTATATATGAAACATTATAATAGATGAATCAAACATGGTTACATTTTTTTTAATATTTTAATACTTATAAAATAAATGAATATTTTACTTTATAAATTTTGTAAACTAATGATATGTATTTTTATATATGAAATATTGTAATAAATGAATCGTACAGTGGTTACATTTTTTTGAATATTTTAAATACTTATAAAATGAATGAATATCTTAAGTTATAAATCTTGTAAACTAATGATATGTATTTTTATATATGAATATTGTAATAGATAAATTATATAGTGGTTACAATTTTTTTTTATAGTTTAATATTTGCTAGGGGAAACACCCTATATTGATCAAAAAAGGTGTGTACAATGCTTGTTATCTTTGCACAAAAACAACCCCAAGACCACCCTGGTTCAATCAAACCCTAGACTGAATACACATTGTCTTTCCAACCCCCACCGACAGATGCAACTCCAAAAAGTTTCATTGCAAACTAGCCCATACATACAAAATGACCATGGACTAAGTACATAAATATAGATACTATTTGAACCACATCATAGATTTAATTACAAAAAAAATAAATTCATAGAATACCTTGGATTTTAGTCTCCATCATCGCCAGCCTCCTGTATCCTCCTGGCTTCGAGTGCATCTACTACCATAGGGAAATCAACACCACATGCATAGTGAGTAGGGTGGTTGGCCTTTTCTTCCATGTCCTAGAAATTGTTCTCTATCCATTCTTCCCCGAGCCCCAACTCCCAATCCTCGTCGTCCTTGGCACACACCTTCCCCTCCAGCCCTTCAGCCACCACATACTCTAGCACCCAACCCTTTGTCGAAGCCCTAGCAATTCCAATAGCACACATCATGAAGGAGATGCTTTGATCAATTTCTCCCCATCACTTCTCTAGCTCATTTGGCTTCGGAGTATGCACCCATGGAAACTTTTTCACTTTCACCCCATTCCCAGAGTCATGTAATAGTTCTATGGCATCAAGATGAGGAAGTTGTTGTCTATGTTGTCTAGGGCTTCGTCTATATCACCAGGCATCGAATGTTGGAAAACCATCTAGAATAGATTCTTTCTTTTGGCTTTGGAGACACCCATATAGAGCAACATTTCTAGGAACATCATCGTGATGTCAGCATTTACCCTAAATCATTGATGTGCCAGCAGGAATTCCTTCCCTAGAATTCTTTGGTCGCCCAGAGGACCAATGGGTGTGTCGAAACCATAATTCCCTTCACTTCCCCATGGAATGCTTGTTGCTGCTTGGTGGTATTCAAGAAAATCAATGTGTCCATTGCACTTAGACGAACAAATGTTGAGAGCTAAGTAAATTTTTGATTTCACATCTGCCACCCTCAGGTCTATTTCAAGAAGCTTTCCCTACATCGTCATGATGGTCACATCGGGTGGTGTAGCATTTGGAACACTCCTTTAGATTCGTGAGATGCCTAGAGAGATTTGATTGCATCTGTCACCACACATCCATATGTAGCCATGCTAGTTATAATCACCAAATTCAGGAAATCATCTTTTCCAATGTCAGAAATCTTGTAGTCATACCTGGAGCATAACTTCTCATGTGTCTTCATGTTTGAGGCATGCTTTCTATTTAAGTCCCTTTTCCCATCATCCGCATACTATGCTAGTCTAGTTATTGCCATAGTCTCAAGCCCTATTTGGCATCTCCTTGGCTAGCCTGTCGACCACATCATTTCCTTCTTGATATACGCGGCTAACCCTATATGATTCAAACTTTTCCAACAACTCTCTGATGGGTTGAAGCTAATGATTAAGCTTCCAATTTGGCATGCTATTGAGGCAGATGGCATTTATTGTTATGAGGGAGTCCCCTTCAAGGTGGATGTGTTTATCACCTATCTCCAAACCCATCTGTAGGCCAATCGATGTTGCTCTAAAATCCACTTCATTATTGGTGCACGTCCCAAGACAGATGGATTTTTCAACAAGAGTTTTACCTTGTTTATCACATGCAACACACCTAGCTCCACTCGAGCCAGGATCGCCCTTAGATATCCCATCAAAGTTGATTTTGATACATCCGTCCTTCAAAGCCATTCATTTCACATCCAACATTTTCTTTAGATTTTGATTACTCCCACCTGTCCCACATAGAAGGGGGGTTTTCAACCCTGTAATTACTTTATTATCTTGTTATCCCAATTTGATAAGATTCTTTTCTTACTTGATTTATTTTGAGTTGCTTTGTTAGCCAACTTGTGATCACCCCCTCAATCTCGACACAAAGTCTCTCTTGCTCCATTTCTTTGCTTTGAAAAATCCTCTTGTTTCGCTCCCATATTTCCCATAAGATCAAGGAGGGAGTGACAACCCACATACTATCAAATAGAAATTTCTTGTAGCGAAGTGGCCACATGTTAAACCAATCCATTATGTTTGAATGAGTCAGGCATTAAAAGTTTAGTTTTCTCATGAATAATTTCCAAAATCCATTTGTGTATGGGAAATTAAAAAAAATGTGATAAGTCGTTTCGTTATTGCACTTACAAAGCACACATCTCCCAGGCCCCTGAATCCCAATGGTAGCTAGTCTATCCTTAGTAAGAATTCTATTTTGGATTGCTAGCCAAGAGAATACCCTTGCTTTTGGGAGGCAACGTTTTCCCCAAATGAGCTTGCATGGCTAGTTTTGTCTAGCAACAACTAGCTCCTTGATTTTGTATCCAAAAATGAATTTGTAGGTCCCAATGTTGGATCCACACCATCTAATGAGATCCTCTTCATTGGAGGGAGAAAATATTCTATTCCTTAGAACTGTTGCTAGTGCCTCCTTCTGTGCTTACAGTGCCACAATGTCTTGTAGAGAATGCCATTCCTATTGCTACACCCTATCTCGACATGTAGCTTTTCCATAATTACTAACCTTGGTGCCGCACACATAGATGGTTTCTACTTTAATGTCTTCAAGGTTTGGTAGATTGGAAATTGGCACCATACCACCCCAAGAGTCACTCTAGAAGGATGCACTTTGCATTTTTCTGATTTCCTAGGTTACATGCTTGGAAACAATGTCCTTGCATTCTAGAATATAGTTCCATATTGTAGATCATCTGGGTGGATCCACAATGGTCAAGATACACATGAGCCTGTTTGAGTTTAGATACTTCCTTCTAAGAATCCTAACCCATTTATGCTCCCCTTTTGCATACAAGTCCCAAACCAACTTGGATCCCATGGAAAGGTTCATTATTATCAGTTGTTTGATGCCCATCCCACCCAAATCCTTTAGAGAGAAAACTTTGTCCCAAGCCACCAATGGGAATTTTTGTTGATCTCCTGACCCACTCCAAAAAAACTTCTTGAAGATTTGGTTGAGATCCACCTCAATTGAATTTGGGATTCTTAGGCATGCCATAGAGTATACATGGATAGATGAGAGGATTTCCTTTACCATCAATAGCCTTCCAGCCGAGGATAGCCATTTCCCTTTCCAAGTCCCCAATTTGTTCTTGCAGCTATTAACCAAATTTCCCAATAGCTCTTTTTGTTGATCCTCCCAAATAGAGGCACCCCAAAAACCTACCAAGGAAATTTGCCACGTTCAAATTCAAAAATGCTCGCTAATTCTCTCTGTAGGCTTGGTTGTGTGTTTAGGAAGAAGACCTCTGACTTTCTCCAGTTAATGCTTTTCCCAGATGCTAAGCAATACTCATCAATGAAGGTTTTGATAGTCCTAGCTTCTTTTCTACTAGCTGCATTGAACAACATAGTGTTATCAAATTGGAAAATTGTTGATGAGTAATTGTATCCAACCCGTTGGCCACCAAGATGTTGCAAGTATGAGCAAGTTTTGATGGTGTTGTCATTAATTTTTTCATTGATGTCAACACAGTTTAGTATGTCGCAGATTGTACATGTATAGCTTAGGTGCTATTGAAATGTTGTGAATACATGGAGCTATCTTTATGGTGTTGCAGATGTGTTGGTTTGATGAGTTTCCAAGTGCTTTTGAGAAAATTAATAAAGAAGAGAAGTTAGAGTGATGAATGTGTTTAGAATGTGCTCTAGTATGTGCTCTGCATTTCTCTTGTGTTGATCCTATGTTTGTGCAGATCTGAAGATTTGATAAAGGTGAAAGTTACGTTCATCGGTACGTGAATTGTTCTGGAAAAGTTGATCTTCTGTGGACTGGGAGAAATGTTTCTACTCCGCACTCCTCCGCTATTTTGTTTCAGATCTTCCAGATCTGGGATATGTCTTGTGAAGGTCTTTTATATGCTCTGGCAAAGAGGTTTAAAATCTAGTGATCCAAAAGTCATGTTTCAATGTTTCAATGTGAGTTTGTACAGTCTGGATGAACTAGTGAAAGGTGTTCAGTGTTTGAAGTTTTTTGTTTTGCTATGGATGTATCTGGAGAATTTTGAGATGTATTCTCATGCATAAGGAAGCGTGTTGTGGAGTCTGTGTCATCTTCTTGTTGGGAAGCGTGTACATCAATGTTTTTTTTTTTTTCATTAGGTTTGGACGACCTAATGTTTACACTTCATTCGAAGAATAAAATTAAATTGAGGAAGCATGTGGTTGATCCAAGACATTATTTTTGGTCTTGGTTAAATGTTTTATTGGTCCACTCTCATTCCTTTCCACCATGGGAATATTGAGTTTCCAACCTAATTTGAATTTATAAAATGAGGTATTTGTGGTCGACCTTGGAGAAAGTTTCTAAGGTTGAGGATGGTATAAAATCAAGTCAAATTATGAAGAATTGTATGACAGCGTGATGCAAAGTGATGAAAGTGAGCCACAAATCATAAGAACAAAGGTGTGTGTGTGAGTGAGTTGCGAAAACCATTCTTCATTGTGCTGGATTCCTGAAGGTAGTGAGCTAAAGGTTTCTGCAATCCTTATTCAAGTTGTGGATGTGTGTTAATTTTTGTGGTGGATCTTTTGTTCTCTTTTGTATATGTAGGCAGTGAGCCTCCTTGTTGGACAGTGAGTCCTTTCTGTAAGTAGTGAGCCTTTGTACTTGGATAGTGAGTCCTCTTATGGGAAATGAGCCTTTGTATTCAGTTTTATAATCTTTTATATTGTAAGTTAACCCTCACCTTGGTTTTTCCCTTATTGGGTTTTCCACGTAAAAATCTGGTGTTCATTGTGTTGATTTACTTTCTGTTATTTGTGTTTCATGATCTTGCTTAGTAACAAAATAGTGTGGTTGTGGAATTGATAAGTGTTGGAGTTTTTAAGTTTGAATTTTGTGATAACTAATTCACCCCCCCTCTCAGTTGTCCCACACTTGTTTAATATGAGACCCCCAGCTACTTTCCTTCTCTCCTTAAAGAATTGATGCCTCTTCTCGGGGCTTTAGCCATGATGATGAAAAGAAATGGGGATAGCAGGTCTCCCTACCTTATGCCCCTCATTGATGTGAAAAAGCCATGTGTAGCACCATTAACCAGGATTGAGAATTTGGTTGTCAATATGTAGCTTCTGACCCAGCTAATCCAATTCACATCAAACCAAACTTCATCAAAAATTTCAAGAAGAACTGCCTATCCACTAGATCATATGCCTTTAGAATGTCTAGCTTGAGGATCCTACAGGCTTCCCTTGCCTTTCTTGTCGAATGAATGGTCTCATGTGTTATGATGATGCCTTCAAAAATTGACCTCCCTGGGGAAAAACCACTTTGCTCCTCTAAGATGACCCCTTTTAGTACCCCCTTGAGCCTGTTAGCAATGATCTTGGTGACAACTTTATAGACTGTGTTGCATAGTGCAATCGGCCTAAAATAGCTTATAGCGTGTGGATCCTTCTTCTTGGGGATCAAGGTTAAGAAAGTATGATTAAGTGAACCCAAAATTGTCATCTTCCTTATCAACTCTTCAACAAGCAAAGTCAAATCATTCCCAACAATATCCTAGAACCTTTGGAAGAATCCCACTGGGAATCCATCTAGCCCCGGAGCCTTATTCGAGTTGAGTTGGAATGTAGCCACTCTCACTTCTTCCATACTAATTTTTTGAAAAAGGGCCTCATTTTGCTCCACATTGATTATGTTGGGGATGGATTTTAGAAGCTTTTCCCTCACATTCCTATTCTCTAGAGCTTCTTTATTTAGAATTGCTTCAAAAATTCTTATTTCTTCACCATTTATCTCCTCCAAAGACTGTGTCACTACTCCATCCTCCCTTCTAATCTCTATTCCTACTTCAATTTACTACAACTAGTCTATGGAAGTACTTGGTGTTTTTTTCTCCTTCCTTTAGCAATGTCTCTCTAGATTTCTACCTCTAGAAGCATTCTTCTCTCCTCAGGACTTCGACTAGCTCCTCTTTTAGAGCTCTTTCAGTTTCAAAATCCTCAGTCCCCATCCCATTCTCAATCATGTGCTCATTTATTGCTGCCAGTTCCTTCTCTATCCTTTCTTTCTCCTAGAATATGTTATTGAAATGCAACTTGCTCCAATCTTTTAGTTTGTTTTTCACATAGTTCAACTTCTTGTTTATCTTGTATAGATAGGAGTGGTTACCTAGTTTGATCCCATCCAACCATGTTTCTATCAAATCTGGTAACCTTTTATCCCTTAGCCACATGTTTTCAAACTTGAATGGGTTTCGTTTTGGAGGTTTATCGGGCTAAAGGGATAGTTGCACTAAAAAGTGATTTGACCCCCTGTAAGACAATATTGACACCTCACGTATATCATTTTGCCTCTCTTATTCCCCAAAAAGTAGAAATTGATCCAACCTCTCTGCTATGCTACTCAACCCTTTTCTTCTATTTGACCATGTGTACACCCCATTCCTAGCTTGCAAGTCCATAAGCTGGTTGTTGTCAACAAACTCCTAGAAGTCTTGCTAAAAATTAGTGATCCAGCCTAGACCATCACTCTTTTCTTCATTGTTCAAAGTAGCATTGAACACGATGAGGATTATCTCACAATATATTTAGTATAATTGGTTACAAATTTTGATACAATTGGTGGAACCACTGTCCAAAAGAAGAAAGGCTCACTGCCAAAGGGCTCACTACCAAGAATAGAAAGAGATAGAAGAAAGGGTGACTCACTGCCAAATATGGACTACTAATAATGCATCTAACCTATGTTGAGGGTGAAGCCACAATAGTGGTTTACAATTGAAGTGAGGAAGGAAAACTCACAAAAAATGAATGCATGGCAAAAAACTTATTTTTAGGGGTTCATACGAACCTATTGGTTCAACCGAACCAATTAGGGGTTCGATAGAACCTAGGTTCGGCCGAACCCTCTTAATACTTTCCTGCCAAAAAAATCCATCAAAACCCCTTATAGAAGGGGGGTTCGAATGAACCCTAGTTCGAACAAACCCCCTTTATTCCTCATCCCCCCTGAGACAATTTTTTTTTGAATTTTGGCACTTTGGAGCTCGATTTGAGGATGAAAATGGAGGAATATTCACAAACCCAACTGGAATCAGGTAGTCCTCAGAATGAGCTATCCAACTAATATAATTTTAATATGTTTTGGTTTTATTATGTATTTGTTTTTTTAGTTTTATTAAACATAGGTTTTTCATCAAAAATGAAGGTCTTTGTTCTACACATGTGGAAAAATAGCAGATTATCAAAAAAATGAAAAATATGAATGCACAAGATATTGAAGTCCTTGATCCAATAGAATTTTTTTTTTTTTTGATATATACAAAAAAAGTTATGCTATAATGTCGCTATGTCTGAATTGTAATTGGTTTGACTTTGAAACTTGATTAAAGAAAAATATTCAATAAAAACTATCATTCAAGTGGAAGCACTAGATATCAGAGTTACAAATCTAAATTTGAAAGAATTAGAATTTTGTCCTTCATGGAAAAAAAATTGTGTTATACAGAGGCGTCACTTTTTAAAAATGCTATTTTTTGAAAAAAACCAATTTTTGTGGGAGATGGAAAATGAAGTGGAATCTGATTCCAAAAATTTTGAAAAAAACATTTTTAGAATCTACAGACAAAATGTGACAAGACTCTAGTTTGGATCATCTTCAAATTCTTCACAGTTTAGCCGCTATAGTTGGCCGAATGTGAAGATTTAGTTGAAATAAATAATTTTAGTGTCCAGTTTCGCCAAAAATTGTAAACCACTATTGTGGGATCACCCTTGAAGATACAGTTCCACTGAAGCTCATAACACTAACTTAACACACTTTTTTCTTCACCTCAAAAACATTTTGCACTTATTTTCTTTGAATCTCACACACACTTAATTAACTCGTATCTATCTTTTTTTCTACATAAGGAATTAGCCTTATATATACTGTAATCAACGAAAATATAAATTAGGTCGGCCCAAAACATGTACCATGCAACACTTCATCCTATTAGCTCAAAACTCAATCATGCATGCCTTGAGAAGGAAACCAAAGAATACAACACATTAAGATAGGTCAACATGACCTATAATTACTCCCATAATTTCGATCCAACCTTCCTTCAACTCCACACGACCTCAAACCTTTTAGGTCGGACCTATTAGTGAATGTATAACATAATGAACCATTTTTTCACTCATAACTTGACATTTGAACAACCAAAACACTTGCCACTTGGATAAATCATACTTCAAAAATTTATAAACACTCCCACAAAACCGAATAGCAAAAAAATAATTTGTGGTGGAATGCAGAGCATTCCAACCCAACCGTACACTTTATCATAGTTACACTGGTATTTCCAGACCGATACTCTGTCAATATTATCTTTGACTATGGAAGACATAATATCATAAAATTTTGGATTTAGAGTCTTCCAACATACACCACCATTACCTTAAAATGGCATAACCAAATTATTCATGGTGGAGCAATGCAGACCAAAATACTGTTGGTTCTTTGAATACTGATAAACTATACTCTTGGACTTAGGAAAATATCCAAATCATCTGGTCTTCTTCAAACCAACACATCAGCATCTATTTAATAGGTTATCATCAATGACAACACTATATACTTCTATGCTCATCAATCTTCATCAATCTACCTGCTCCACTATCTCTTCACACTATACATCAATGACAACATTTGTAGCATACACAAGCTTCCATCAAAAATAGATGCTCATACTAAATGACCTAATAGATGCTCATACTATAAGGAATCCTTAGAGATGATTGAGGTAAGAAATGGGTTCACCACCAAGTGTAAACTTGGAAAATACAAAATGTTTGAAAACATAGTGTGATATGCGAGCTAATACTAAATGACCTAAGAATGTAAGTAAAATGTAATAAAAAGTTGTGAAACTGGAAATGTGCAGCTAGGAAATTGAAAAAGGTAGAATGGAGGTATGGATCACTAAAGATTCTGAAGTTGAAGCTGACTGGGACTCATACACTAGGCTAGGTGAATTATTCCAATTTTGGGAAAACTGTGTTGGAACAAGTTTCATCCAAAAGGGTACTCATATTTGCAAAAATCTTGTTTAAGCCTGGGCAGTGGGACTTATTCGCCAATAGTGGCAAATTAGTCCACTTCTGCTTTTCTGGAAATTCTGAAGTCGATTTTGTAGCTCTTGGTCTACTTTGCTCTTCCCGACTGGTTTTTTTCCATATCGTCCATTTGAACTTGCATATAGGTTAGTTTGCTTTTTAGATAATCAATGCTATAATCTTCAACTGTAGTTTCATTGCCAATATATAATATATTATTCTAATTATTTGAACTAAAATTGAAGAAGACCAAAAGAATGAAACCCTAACTGCTCCTATGGAATGCTAAATATTAAATAATTAAAAATTGACAATATATCACCAAGAATAGGAAATAGGCCTTTAGTCCCCAAACTTAATTAATTGAAAAGGGGACATTATAAGTCTACCCTTCCCCAAAATTGCTTGTCTCCAAGCAACTCAAATTCAGGTCTCCATCTCCTTCAAAAAATTTAGTAGTCCTCAAATTACCACTTTTGATTTACCTTTTGGGGGATCAAATGAATTCATTTAAAGTTTATTTTTTGAAAGTATGTACTCCTCATTATAAGCTTCCCAAAAAGTATAATTTTAAATATATTTAATTTGATTATTACATACACTCTAGAGGCCTTAGCAATTTTGATACTCAATTGAGTCCATCTGATCTTTTATGCTCTTGGTAGAAATAGGCCAATTCAAAAAAAATTGAACAAAATTTTTGCTTCCTCAATGCAATTCTGAATATCCTTTTAATTGCCTTACAACTTACCATGTGAAGTAGCACATTTTTTGCAAGCCTCTGCCAACCTTTTACCATTTATCTTCTTACTCAATTCTTTTTTCAAATTCTCCTCTAAGCCCACAGAATATTCCTTGAACAAATCAAGGAGGATCCTTAGTTGTTGTATACTAGACAAAGATTCATCAATGGTTGCACCAGGAATGTAGCCCTGCAACACTTTAGCAACTTCATCTATCATCTTTGTGCTCTTTTGGTGGGTTTGCAGAATCTCCTTTCTAGCGGAGGCATGAAATGCATCACCAAGTTGCACCTTGTGTAAGGAAGATATTTTATCCATATCAATATGTCCTTATTACATAGAAATTGTAGTAGTTGTGCGGACACCACCACTTGGAACTAAAATTGTATATCTAGTAAACTCTTCAAAGAATCCTCAGAAGCTCTGGAGGATTTTCCAACCGTTCTAATGCTTCTCTCTTCCTTTTTCTCTTTCTCCTCTTGTTCTCTACTACTGGAGCAGCCTTCTACACTCTTCTCTTCCTTTGCAACTTTCTCACCATTTGGAGGAGGAAATTTTTCATTCTTTTACACCTCTGAGTTCTTTTTCTTTATTCCTCCTTTCGTTCTGCATTATTTTCCTCTTTTGAGAGAGGCAATTCTCATTTTGTTAATGCTTCTTCCTTCTTTGGGGCACCATCATTCTTATCTCCTTTAACAATATTTTCTACAACTAGAGGGACATTATCTATTATCAAAGCTTCCTAATCACCCTCAGGTTGAAGCACATGTTTTTATTCAGTATTCTCACTAGGTTCATTGATCTCTAGAGTGGATATATCATGCTCCATTTTAGTCTCATCATCTGGAGACATGTCTAACTTCTTTGCCAAATATACAACCTTTTGCAATGTTTCATCCTTCAGCCTTTTTATGTCTTATTTATCTCTACTCATCAGGGTTCTCACTCTTTTCTTAGTTTTGAATTCCCTATTGTAGACATGTTCCAGTCTTGTTATGTCATCATCCATGAGAGAAGATCCAATCTTCTCCAAAGAAAAAGTTCTCATCTTTGCATCCTCATCGAATGCCACTTGTCTTCTTGCACTCAAAACACCTTTTAAGTCATCCACAAGCTAACTTTCAATTTCACTTAGACTGGTATCAAATTTAGTCATGTACTTTACAATGGCCTCTTCAATTGTGGCCTTATTCTCATTATTTTCATCTAGATACATTTGTGCAGTTTATTCCAACAGACCAAAATTTACAATATTATTAAACAAAGCATCTAGTTTCAGAGGGTTGTGCTCCCTTACCAAAGGGGATTTTTCCTTCTTGATTTTTCCCTTAGGAGACTTTTCTCCTTCACTGGATTTTATTTTTGCCTTCGTTTGCTTCTCTACTTCTTCACTTTTTGTGTCAACAATGTCAATATTAGCTTTCTTTGTACTAGTTTCTTCTCCAAAGTCTTGTGACATTCTCTTCTTCCATATCAATTGAGGTTTTTCCTCTTCAATATCCTCTTCATCCTCACAACTGATATATCTTTCCCTTATGGCTCTTTCTGTTCTTCTCCTCTGCGGAGGCTTATGCTGTGTTGCAAGGGCATTGGGTGTAGCTTTCATCTTGGTAGCAATTGTAAACCTTGTTCTAGAGGTATTTGGAACAACTGGAGAGGGAGTAGAAGTCTTGGTGGACCTTCTAGTGCTTGGTGTACCTTGCGGATACTCAAATGAGGCTTTGATTTTCTCCACATTCCTCTTGGAAGAAACAATCATCTCTTCCAATTTTTCCTTCATTTTCTCCACATTATTTTTTATTTTCTTCTCTTTGTGCTTCAAATGCACTTCACTAGATATCTCCTCACAAGTTCCAAACCTATCTATAATAGGGTCTCTCAGATTGCTCAACATTAGATCTACAAGACCTATGATTACATCTTATGCCATTTCATAGCCCATTTCTGGAATCTAGATTGTTCTAGGTTCCACTGCTTCCATAATGCATTCATCCTTAGTAAGAATGAATGTTATATATCCTTCTTGTACTTTTCAACAACACTTATAGGAATCCTTTCTCTTTCTTGCATCTTATCTTGAAAGGTCTTAAAGAAACCCCATAACATACTATCCTATTTTTTTATACTTCCAAACCTTCTTAAGTGATCTCTAATATGAATTGCAACAAGAATACTATCCAACCATACAACATTATTTGCACTGGGCAATTCTATGAGAAAGTAAAACAACAAACATATGATAAGGGTACCATACCTAAACGGGTATTGAGATGCTTTTTTTATTTTGAGGATTCCCCATCAATTGTTTTCTCAGGAGCTCGCATAGATCTATGTTCAAACTTTCTTTCACCATCTAGTCAGCAATATGAATAGCAATTGCCAACACCAAATTTTCTTTGTTAGTGTAGTATATCTTGTAGCTTATCATCATCGATGCATATTTAACTATCAAAGCATCTATATCCTTCAATGTGAGAGAAAACTTATATTTCACTCTAATGAGCTTCATAACCAATTCATTCTACATGACCTTCATCGATGGAACAAGTCCTTCAGAGCGTAAGCTCGTAACTACTTTAATAGCTTGCTTTTTGATTATATGAAGTATATCCAACCACATAAACTTATCATGGATGTGGATTAACACATACTTAATCCATGCATTTTCATTTAATAGAAGTTTGGAAAACTATTCCATACATCTAGCTTCTTGTCTATCAAACTTTCAAATTCTAGTTTCAACTCAAGGTTATCTCCAGTGAGCTCATTAACCAAGAATTCTCCCAACTTCAAGTGATCATATTCTTCCATTTTCACATGAATTTACATTCACACATCCAATATGCATTACACCATACAAAACTTTCAAAAACATTCCTTCTAGATCCTTTTCCATTGATTTAAAGAGGTGTTTCTTGAAATTAGGTCTTGGCCATTCCAAGACATCAATTACTTGAGGGTTAAACATTATGAACCACTTTTGAAACTAGCAGGAAATGATAAATACCTTCAAATTCATCTATCGGTAGGTTTTCACACAACAATTTAAAAACACTTCACTTTGCCTTTTCTATGCTTCTTCACTCTTCAAATGCTTGATTGCAAATGAGATTTTCATATGTGAAAACACATACATAACCCTTTTCCAAAGACCTAAATTGCATTGACTGCAGTGATCAAATGTTAGGTCAAAAAAGTTGAAAAACCCTAACCATGCAGTTACAGTAACCTTCAATCACTTCACAAATCTCCACAATAGGAATTTTCATACCAAAAATGTCATCAATAGATCTGTCATGTTGATATACACTTGTACTAGTGTGTTGATAACTTCAACACCACAACTTTGGTGGGGGATAAATGATCTATTAAAATTCCCCTTGAGCCAAAGCTCTTAAATTAGTTTCTAGAGGAACCTCTGCACCCAGGACTCATTCTTCACTTTACTTTCTTATTTCTTCTTCTAGATCTTATCCATTTAAATCTTCATCTCCACTAGATCCACATTCTTTGTCGAATTAGCCTTCTTTTGCAAAACAAAGGGTTTCACATTTTTGCTTTTGCAAAACTTTTCTATGTGTCCTAATTTGTTGCATTTTTGGTATGTGACACCTTTTTGAACAAGCTTACTTCCAACCATTTTAGATGTGCATTGATTATCCTTATGCCCAAATCCATTGCATGCATAACAATAGCCATTGAAATATTGAGACATCATGCCTTTATTATAACCATTCATCGTGTGATTTCTCCATTCACTATCTCTATGACCAAATCTATTGCATGTATAACACTGATTGGGAAATGATTGAACATTTTGATTCATTTTGCTTTTAAATTCTACAGCTTTATATGTCCAAACTTATTTCAATAATAACAATAAACATTAAAAGATGGATACCTTTGTGCATTTGGTTATCTGATAGGTGGTCTCTTGATGTCTTTCTTCTAGTTTTGGATTTGTTTGATATTATCTTTCTTTTCAATGTATTATTTGAAGTATGATCTACCTTTGAACTTTCACCTTTCTCAAACCCTAATCCTTCTTTGTCCTAAGAACCCTTTTTTCCAAAAATCATCTCATCAAGCAAATTACAAAGCTCTTTTTGAATTTTTCTTTTTGAATCTTTGATTTTTCTAGATCTTATCTTAAAGTCACAATCTCTTGTTCAAGCTTTGAATATTCTTCAGATTTTTCAAGTTCAGTTTAACATTTAGGTAGTCTTCAACTCTTTTACCTTCTTCAACTTGCACTTTTAGACTGGTGATAGTGTCATTGGATTGCTTAAGTTTCTCATTTGTTTCCTTGATTCTATCTGTAGCTTTCTTGAGTTTCTCTCTCAACTTTGTAATGCACTCATCTGCATCACCAAGATCCTTTTTTAGATATTTGTTCTCAGCTTTTTCTTTATCCAAATCATCAAGATTTGATTTGAGTTCTCCTTCCATGTCTACCATGTAATCTTCTTTAGTGAATCCTTCAGGGATAATCTCTTTCAGAGGAATAGGATACTTCCTTGTAGCCATGTGTTCAACTCCAATATCTACCTCAATGACCAAGCCAATTGAAGGAACCAATCTCTGATACCAATTGTTGAACACCTAGAATACTGAGAGGGGGAGGGTGAATCAATATTCTTAGTAATTTAAACATTCATTCAATGCATCACATTAAACTTGCAGTAATGGATAGAAACATAGAAAGTATACATCACATCAAAGAACAAAGAAAAAAACTAGATTTACGTGGAAAACCCCAAAATGGAAAAACCACAATGAGGATTAGCTCACAATATAGATATTGTAATCGACATTACAAAGTTTGATACAATGGTGCAGGGGCACCTTTGGGTAAATGTTGTCAAACAAGGTCATTGATAAGTAGGATTTAGGGTATTTTGAGTCATTTTTGTGTTCAATAAGGTCATAGTAGACCATCTAGTATGTATTTAGGAGTCATGGGGTTTAAATTGTCAATTTATGCAATTTTGTCAAAATTATCATATTATGTAAAGTTGCAAAATTGGAAAGTTGCAAAGAAAAGGAAAAATGTGGAAGTTCAAGGGTCATATGCTTGTAGTTCGTTGGAAAATAGTTGGAAGTTGTGTGGTCATATTTGTAATTCCTTTAAAAGGCCTTGTGAACATTTGAAGGAGAGTTAGTCATTTGAAAATATGAAATTGAATACTAAAATCATTATTTTCTCTTGAAATTTTCTGGTAATTGGCTATTCTTCAAATATATGTACTTTCCCATACAGGAATTACTTGCTCTAAAAGTGATTGAATTCATTAAAGGACTGTTGTAGCTTCACTTTGAATCTATTCTTGGGGGTTCTCATTGAGTTTAAGGAGATTTGTTGATAGTTTTCTGAAAACGGGTTTGTCACCCCTATTTTAAGGGTTTGAAGACCTCAAAATGAAATAATCAGCCATTCCATCTATTGTATTTGTTGTGACTTGATGGAATGGCCCAAATAGGTAGGATTAGGTGTTTAGATGTCTCTTATGAGTAGGGGAGGCCATGAAAGTTATTTTGCTTGAAGCCCTAATTGGAAAATGTGTGTTTTATGAGTGAAATTGAGTGGTTGGTGGGTGGTAAAGGTTGTAATTCTTGGGGGAAGTAATTTCTAGTGATTGATTAAGCTTGTGTAGGTATTTTTGGAAGTTTTTGATGAGTTGATGGAGTGTGTGAAGGTTGGGAAACCATTTTTTCAATAAAACCCCTTTGTATTGGCAAAAAGTGAGGGTTTCGTGAATAAGCGACTAGGAGGGTATTCTTGGTGTTAAAAATTATTGATTTAGTAGTGTTGAAGTATGATAAATGACTGTCAATAGGTTTGAGGGGTTGGAAGAGAGATTTGTGAGGGTTTGCTTTGTAAAACAAGCCTAATTGGCCATGTTGGAAAACGATGTTGCATGATTTTGGGGGATTTGGTCCAAAGTGACCATCAGTGGTTTTGAGATATGTTTAAGAGGACATTAATGGGTGTTTGAAATGGTGTAGGGATTGATGGTTTGTCAGATAGATTGTGAGTTATGATAAAAAAGATAGGTATATAGATCTACAAGGCAGAATTGTGAAGTTTGAAGAGATTCACCCTATATAGGGTTTGAAGGCTAAAAGCTTTGTTTGAATCAAGTGAAATTGAGTTTGGTTGATTGAAGGCCTCCCTGTATTGCATCATACAATTGGTGGACTCGCTTTCCAAAAGAAGAAAGGCTTGTGTTGTCAATGACTCATTGCTAAAGGGCTCACTTCTTCGAATAGAAAGAGATATAATAAAGGGTGGCTCACTACCAAATATGAATTTCTAATAATGCACTTGACCTATGTTGAAGATACAATTCCATAGAAGCTTAGAACACTAACTTAACACACTTCATTCTTCACCTCAAAAACATTTTACACATCTCTACTCTGAATCTCGCACACTTAATTAACTCACATCTATCTTTTTTTCCACACAAGGAATTAACAGGTTGTATATATGGGTATGTGTAGGATCATCATGGAAAAAACAGGCCCTTAAGTGGCAAAAAATTCAAAAAAATCAAAGTTAGGAAACTTGACATAAAAATTGAATAAGTTATCTATATTATTTCAAAAATATGTAAGAATAGATTTTGTAGCAAATTGAATGTAGTTTCTAATCTATTAGGTTTAGTTTTTTTTTTTAAAATCTATTTGGTGAAAATTTGAAATTTCAATGCAGTAGTAATTAAATTTCAGGGAAAAAATAAGAAGTAGATGTATGGACCGACCAATCTCTAACCAAAAATAAAATGATAATATTTGTTTATATTATTTTAGATATAAGTAGAGGACCCATGACCCGATGTGGGATGCATATTTTTTGTAATTTTTTCCAAGTAAATAACAATTAATTATGAATTTTTATTACAACTCCAAAAAATATAAAAACTCGTATGTCTAACCACCTTTGGTCAAAACTTCATGAAATTCAATTTTTTTTAATCTTATAGTATGTGAAGCATAGAATGTGACACATGTTTCCTCTCAAATTCAAAATGCAGATACTTGAAAGCTTTAGATGTTTTTCTTAATCCAAATTTCATCAATCGTGACTTTTAGTCGCATTCCAATAGAAAATGAATAATAATAATTTATTAAATTCAAAGTAAAGCATAATTTATATTGGTGGAAAGTTGAGAATCTATTTTAAAAACTCTTTTCGTTTCATCAATTTAGGGTAAAAAAAAAGTCGTCAGCGACATACCCTACACATACCCATCATATCACCACTTTTTGGCCCATCATGATCCTGAACATACCCATCTATCATAATCAACCAAAACATAAATTAGGTCGGCCCAAAACATGTATTGTGCAACACTTCATTCTATCATCTCAAAACTCAATCATACACGCCTTACAAAGAGAACCAAAGCATATAACATTCAAATAGTTTAGCATGACCTATAATTATTCCCATAATTCTGCTCCAACCTTCCTTTAACTCCGCATGACCTCAAACCTTTTAGGTCGGCCCTATTAGTGAAGCAACAATAGAATGAACCATCTTTTTACTCACAACTTGACATGCGAACAACCAAAACACTTGCCACTTGGAGAAATCATACTTCACACATTTGTAAACACTCCCATAGAACCACGTAGTAAAACAATAATCCATGATGGAATGCAGAGCATTCCAATTGTACACTCTATCATAGTTACACTGGTATTTCTAGATCGATACTCTGTCACTATTATCTTTGACTATAGAAGAAATCAAATCGTGAAATTTTAGATTTAGAGTCTTCTAGCATACACCACCATTACCTTATAATGACAACCAAATTCTTCATGGTGAAGCAATGCAGACCAAAAGACTGCTAGTTCTTTCAAAACTGATAAATTGTACTCTTAGACTTAGGAAAATATCCAAATCATCTAGTCTTTTATGGATCAAAACATCTACATCTATTCAATTGGTTATCATCAGTGACAACATATACTGCTATACTCATCAATCTTCATCAATCTACCTACTCAACTATCTCTTCACACTATGTACATCAATGGCAACATCTGTAGCATACACAAGCCTCCATAGATCTCCATATCCAACCATCTCCATACTATTGACCATGACCATGACCATACTATTGACATCAATGACAACACTTGTAGCATACTTGCAACAATCTCTCCAACAAGTCATATTTCCAACACTTACACATTATATGCTTGGTGCATTTAATTATAAAGTCACGATCAAGATTTTACAATTTTGATCTCATGAATGGAAATGATGAGGTGTAACTAGTATCCTGTGGTTTGAATTTTGGAAGAATTTATAGATGGTAGCATGACATGTAGATGTATGCGCGACATGCAAATATCCCGATAAAAATTGAGATTCA
Source organism: Sequoia sempervirens (assembly GCA_007258455.2). Taxonomy (NCBI): domain Eukaryota; kingdom Viridiplantae; phylum Streptophyta; class Pinopsida; order Cupressales; family Cupressaceae; genus Sequoia; species Sequoia sempervirens. Next base: position 8,510 of record VDFB02381762.1, on the reverse strand, counting down.
AACAAGAATATCCCACACATTTTATTTGTGATACGTGTCCCAGTGCCTAAATACAACTGTAACAACTATTCCCACCCAGTTTAGTAACAAAACTTTCTTTTCTTCATCATTTGTTTTGGGGATACAAATTATTGGGGAAATTTTCACTCAGAGCTCTCTATCTCTCTCTCTTAATGAAACTTCATCAAAATACCCTCACATCTTGGACATTTGCAATAACAAAGACTCTTCTTACATATTATCTTGTCACATCTATCATCTCAAAAGAGAGTCCACAACTACTGGTAACAATCTCTTTCTTATCATTCAAACGATCTCATCTATTGTTATGCTTATATGATCTTGTCTAGTATCTTTAATCATGATAATAGTTCTCCTCCATAGCGAGGTTTGTTTCTATCAAACATATATTTTACTTTTTATGTCTTCTAATCTTATTTGGCTATCTAGGGAGGTAGAAACACCAAATCTAGGGTTTGACTAAGGAAAACCCCTATACAACCCCAACAATTTTCTCTATTTCCATGTATGTAGGTGACGAATAGGTTTGGTGAGAAGAGGACTTCATTCTGGAAATTTTTGGGCTCTTTTTGTACAAATGATAGTATGGATGCACAAACGTCCTTGAAACACATTGGCATCCAAGGACGAGACTTCATCCAACTAGTATCATATTCTATGTACATTTAGTGCTTTTCATTTCTGTAAACTAAACATTTTCATTACCCCATATCTGTAAGTTATTCAAGATTTTTAGTTACTTCAATTGTTAGGCATAACTTAGAATTTAGTTTTAAATATCTCTATTCCTAGTTCACTTGAGCAGTGTCAATTGAGGTAGATGAGAGCTATTTGTTCCTTAAGACCCTGTTTTCTTGAGAGTAGCAAATTCCTTCTTCTACACCAATTTTTAGAAAATTATTTGATTTTAAAAAATAGTAGTCCACAAATATCATTCAATTTACAACAAATTTTAGTTACCATTATGTAGAAACCCCAAATCCCTACAGACAAACTATCCCTTAAGCTCACTTAAGGTGTAGAACTTATAGCTTATAATCAAGTAGGGATAATAACAGGCTAAGTAATAAGAACATTTAATTCCTTTTTCTTTAGGATCTACTAGGCCAAGGGAGTGTTTGTTAAGGTATTCAAGACTAATAAATTGAACATAAATAAAAAAATTAATCTTAAGGTCCTAGGAACAATACCTCATGCACTATGTACTCTAAAATATGTCACCAAGTTTCATCTTAGTACTAGTTGTAGCTAGATCTCTAAGACCTATACATGAGTAGAAGATTTTTTTTTTCATATACATCCAAAGATAACAACAACACTATTCCATAGTAAATAAATCGATTATATTTACATACACATGTACAAGAAAGGAAATATACTTGTATAATCCACAAACAATTATTTAATTTTAGGATAGTATGGGATTGTTATGAATTACATCACTAGATCATATGTAAGCATGGTAGAGCTTAGCTCTATTCCTAAGATAATGAGGATAATTATATAAAGTTGAAATATATTTATTCTTTCACCTTCTATTTTGGTGCCTACTCCAATGGGAAATAGACTCACAACTTGTAAGCAAGAAGAAAGCATGTTTGCAAATCATAAATGAAACTTGACTTGCATATACATACAAATTATGGATAAAATCCTTATGCAATCAAGCATGCTTAATAATCGATCTAAAAAATGTAACAATCAACATGAAGCAAAAGAATACCATTAAAAAATATTTTTAAAGTACTAGAATTCTATCACATGTATTCATCTCATTCTTATTGCAATACCAAAAATTATGGTAAGAGGGAACTCATAAATAAGTCCAAAGATTCCTTAAATTATTATAATTTTTCATGGAGGCTTTCAATCATGGGCACAACTTCAATTGAAAACTCTCCTTGTGATTACAAGGAATGTTATTTACATTTATTATCAATTAAAATTTATGAAAACATCAATATCACTTTATCATAAATATTTGTCTAAATTAAGTTGTTCTTATATATACATATCATTAAATTAAGCTTTAAATTACATATTAAAAAATAATATTTTCCTTTATAACAAAGTACTTGCATATATACAACATAAATAACATTAGACAATGGGTAGGTAGGTTGATCAAAATGGATGGTTAGATGGATATTGACATTTATTAAGTTAAACGACTCTTGCACTATGGGAGACAATATTTTATATAAATTTTACCAAGCCGATTGGGGATTTGATGCCCAAATCTCAAGTTCAATTTCTCTTCGCCCATATAGAATATAAAAGAATATTAATAATGTCCACAATGCCAAAGATGGGACAACATATCCTGTTATTTTTGTTTTATGGAGTGTTGATCTTTTTCCACTCAATTTGACAATGAATTCTCCCATGTCTCAACCATCTTAATCACCAAGTAAATCTTGACAACAATTTTCGACTAGATTACTTATGTACTTGATCTAGATACATATTTGTAAGATTTATAATCCAAAATAAAGCATTTTTCTATTTCAACTATACTAGTTGCTCAAAAGATACGCATACCCTCTCTTCCCATACCCCTTTTGACCTTTTTCATCTATGTGTTTCACATTGAAGATGATGCAAGATAGTCCTCAACTAGGCAATATGAATCTTTCATCTTGAAGGGATATTGGCCTTTTGTTGATGATTTGAAGTGGGGTTAACTTCCTCAAAGTAACATTTCTTCTTTCTCTCTAACGTCTTTTCCCACATAGACTTGTGAAACTTATCTACAAAAAATGTCTTTATTTCATTGCCATTATTAAGGAAAACATTCAAGTGAATGCACCATTCATTCATCCACACGTAGTTTTGATTCATCCATGACTTTTTTCTTTCTCTCAAGACATTTTTAAAGACAACATTGAACCAACAATTTAGTTCCATTTGCTTTCAATTACTTAATTTTTTTCAAATATCTTAAAAAAAGTACTAGAACAATAACCCATATTTCACATCAATATTTAACACCATCAGAATTACAAATAGTCCATGTGATTTTATTTATATATATTGAAAGAAGCATACGATGTATAGAGATACAAATAACATACAACATAGTTGTCGGAGAGGAAGCTATAGCTTAGGGAGAAAAAATATAGTTATTGAGTTACTAACACAATACCCCATAATGATTCTTACTCTTTGAATAAGAATTCACGACCCTCCAAAAAATTGCTATTGTTGCTTGTAAACAACATGAAAGAGCTATAAGACACCTAGCAACTCAAAATAAATATGGTAGCTACTAACTATGTTGGCATACCAAACCAACCCTTCTTGTTACCGAGAACTGTGAAAATCATCAAAATAAGGATCTAAAGACCCATTGGTAGTAAAATATATTACCATAATTATCGTAATCAACACTGTAGAATCTCCTTTGATAATCAATCTCTCTAATTCCCAACTCTATAGTGCCTAACCTCTGTGAAGTTTGATTTCCAAGGGAGAAATCTCTCACCTCCTTGAAAATTGAAGCTAAGTCCAACCTTCATAGTGCATTTGATCATCCATGATCAAAATTTGCATGTAACCGAAGAATAAGATCATTTTTTTTTCTCTTCAATAGAGATATTGGTTCATGCATTTGGTAAGTTCTCAAGCTGAAGGGACAGATTGACACAAATCATTTGGAATTCAATCTGGAACGGATGGAAGGTGTTGGAAAAAACAACAAGATAACAAAGTTCCCAAATGAAATTCAATATCACATGGACCTACAAGTGTGTGAGAGAGTATCAAGGGATTTAGAGGCACCCAACAGAGCAGATTTCCAAGTCCATTATTTAAGGAATAAGTCAGGCAACGAGGTGAAGAGTGAGTGCCATAATTTATGGGTGTGAATGCAAAATCAAAATGCATGTTTTATGGACACAATTTTAGCACAAAATGGACAAGTAGGGAGATGGGAAACAAACTTAAGACAATTACAAATGGGAAGCTTAATATGGAGGACTTTCTAAGTGAGGCACTAAGACTACACATCAGCTTTGGACTTCCAAATTTGAAAGTTGAGTTTGTTTCACTTGGACCTTATAAAAGCACAATTCCACTTCTCATTAAGGAGAGGTGAGATGGCAATCAAGGGGAGGAGATGTTTATAGATGGATTCAAGGGTAAAAAAATGGATGCTATGAGTATTAGGCCATCTCCAATCATTCAAAAAGTTGGCATGACAGTCCAGGGATAATAAGCTACGGAGTTCAGGAGTAACTAGTTATTGAATTTCCTGAATTGACTGCTTGTCAAAGGATGAAAGGTGGAACATCGAGTTAAGAATATGCCATGATTTCCATTCGAAGGTGGAGAGGTCTCATAAGTCCCTAAAAATATGAATTCCTTTTTTGAAAAGGTGCTTTCCTTTAAGACTATTAAAGTACCTAATGGGCTGTAATTTTGTTGGACCAACCAATTCCGCCAAATAGAAGAACAGGGAAAGCTAAGGCCATGGCTTGGAGATTGATCAAACCAAACGAGATGTTTTGATGTGATTTGCCAAGATTTCCATATAGAGTTGAAGGGAGCAGATCCATGGACTTTGAAAAAAGGGGCTAACAACAACTTGTCTTTCTGATTTACAATGGCCCAAGGCTGCCTAATAGAAGCAGATTGAATGCGGTATATCACCAAATTCTTCTAGGGGGTATCTCCCTTCACAGCTCTGATTATCCATTTGGTATTAAGGAAAATTCGCTATATGTAAGGATCAATGATATTGAAGCCTCCTTTGTCCTTAGGTTGGATGCAATGCTACCAAGACGAAGCAGGTAATTCCTTTTTATTTCCCCATTTGGCCCATAGAAAGTTCCTGATAAGTTGGGTTAATTGGTTGTAGTAGTTTTTGGAGGGCAGCCAACATGACGAAATGTAAACATGACTGGCAAGCAGAATCTTGTTTGCTACTTGAATCCAACCAGCCATGGATAGAAATCTATTAGTCCAGTTCAGAAGTTTGGTTTTGATTTTATTCATAAACCAATTCCACATGTCTTTGAGGGAATCTCCGACACCAAAGGAATGCCCAAATATTTGGTGATTGAACCATGATTTATTTGTTTCCATTCAGAAGGAATCCAAGCTGGACGAAGGTTATGATGAATCATTATGAATTCAGTCTTGTGCATAGCCAGCATAGCCAGTTTAGACCCATAAATGATACAAAACAAGTCCAAGGTATCAATTATGGTATTATTCAAAATGATACAAAACAAGTCCAACGTATCAATGGTATTATTCACCTCCTCTACACTGTTTTGGATAAAAAGCTACTATAGTCGATATGATTGTCTTCGTACATGTTTGGGAAAAATCTACTTCATATCAAAATAATGTAACTTTGCAGCTTGTACATCTCATGCGGCTGCCATCATGAGTGCAAATAAAAATCTTATTGCAAACAACGCAGAGACATTGAACCTGCTTTCATTGCGTCACGACTATTTACACTGAAAGGACACAATACGGTGCATTCAATTTCAATGTCACAGACATTTATTGGTAGAAAGTGAGTTTGACAGCAGAAAGACAAAATATACTCATTTGCTTATATACAATGTGTTGTTGTTTACGGATTGTATGCTTTTTCATTCAATTGTTTAAAAATTATATAGACTTACCATGAATGGAACACATTATTATTTGACTGTAAACGTGCATGAATTAAATTTACAGAATCAAAATGTGTTTTCAGTACCGATAAACCACTTACAAAAAGATAACGTGTGCTTGTCCCTGATTGTTTGCTTTAAAAAAGAGAAGGGTGTGTTCTTCTTGACTGATTATTACCATTTGACTGTAAACGCACATGATTTTAACACTACCCTATACAATGTACCAAAAATGTATATAGCTAGCAAAAACATACACCTTATTACGTGGATAAGGAAGGCACAATGGAGAATGAAAAGTTCTGTGAGCAGACAGAAATTGATTGTGAACTGATTCTCCAGCGATTGCCTGAGTCGCCGGGAATTTGCCTTGACGACTCTCTGCTCCCTCTCTCAACTGAGGGAGAGCCCGCCGGATTGTTATTATTGCCGTCTTTTGACGAAGATGGTAATAACGAAGAAGCTCTTACCACAGAGCACCGGGATTCTTTCGGGCTTTGGTTAAGTTTTCTCAGCAACATTCTGTTTAACGACGAAGATTTTGAAAACTTCCCGGTAGGAGAGGATGGCGGGGGGTTTATCGACATAAACTCCTTCCTTGCAGATTCCTGCACGTCACATGCCCAGGCCAAGCATTCAGCTGACGTGTTCGGGAGTGCAGATGAAATAGAGGCCAGCGAACACCAAGAAATCCAGCTGGGCGTCTACGTGGACAGCGGTAAGAAGGGAGGGCAGTTCCTGGCATTGCAAGCAGCAGTGGAAAAACAAGAAAATGCCAGCGGCCAAATGCGCAGCTTTACAAAGAAGCGCAAACGTTAAGGTGCCTTCACTGGGTTGTCTGGCCATTTCTGTATAGAGAAATTTTCTGAATTAATAGGCAATCTTTACAATTACTATTAGAGTCGACCGTAAAGCCGTGGTAAAGAAAGATGTATTTAAATATTAAATGGTTTGATGGTTTAATGAATTGTAAGAAAACTTAGTTAAAAAATTTGATATTTAGTTGTAAACGTCCATCACACGAATTCTGGGTAATGAAAGATCTAGAGTTTGGGTGAGATCAAAACCAAACAAAAGAAAATAAATAAGGGGTAGAGTTGAATCAATAATAATCATAAACAAAATCACTAAGAGGTAAGAGCAACACTGATAGGAGGGGGATCACATTCAATAGGCTCCCAACCAATAAGAGCACCCTCTTCATCTTGATCTTCTACAAGTTGTTGAGCATGAACAAGGCAAATTAACAACTCCAACTGAGGAAACTTGTCACAATATGACAAGCTGAGAGCACCATACCCATGAAAATAGGCAAAAGGTGGCCAAGAGGGTTGAGACCATCCATAAGTAGCATGATCCCTAGAACCTTGTGATTAAGAGTGTTGAGATTGTGATCAATGATTTCATATGGTAAATTGTCCATGATCACACATGCACCCATGATATAGGGAGGAAGTAGGTTTTGGGACTCTAGCAACAAATTTACAAGCTTGCGCCTGGATCTACATAAACACATTAGATAAAATTATAGATTTAAATGTATAATGAAAGTTAACATCAATTGAGCAATTACAAATCAAATTTGGTTTTTTTTTACAAATACTAAAGATAATTTCCTCCTTGAAAGCATGTCAACTTTGTATAAATTTAAATGAGAGACCAAGTTAATTTTCCAACAACACCATATGTATTGTGAAGTGGGTGCACCAAAAATTCTTGAAGAATTCATGTATCTAACTCCAAGCTTCTTGAGCTCTAGTACAAAATAAAAAGAGATGCTTGAGAGACTCCAATTATCTATAGAAAGAACAATGGGGTTTGACAACTCACTAGTGAGTTAGATGAGAGCCAAGAAAAAGATATGGTAAATAATGTACCACTCAAAATGAGCCAATTGGCGATAAATAATAGCCACCTAAATGGATTAGAACCATTGATTTTAGGTTCCAAGATAGGTCTAGAGATTCCAACAATGGTTTAATTGGTCGACCATTAGAAGATGAGGTATGAACCACAAGTATCCCTTATGAAATTTGTAATTACAAAACAAAGTTTCAAGACACCATTTACAATATTTCTACCAAGGCCTAAAGGACCTAACCCAAATCTCACAAACCATGTGGAGAGGAATGAAAATAATAATAATTCAAAACATCCCCAAGTATTGATTGGAATTTTAGCTTGTATTGAGGTCAAGAGAGAAAATTCTTGGTGGTTTTGACAAGGAGATCAAGATTAGTTTTTATTCCTTTCTTAAAAAATCAAAGCAATAACCTAAGGGGATTTAGCAAGAGGACAACCTTGATTGGGTAGAATTGGAGACCACCAAATAGACTAGTGAATTAAAAGGCTATTACATAAGTTGCTACCAACCTAAAGAATATAGAGCTTGATGGATTCTCAATCCTTCTAAATGTTCTTTATAATAAAAGTTCCTTGAATTTAGACAGACTCCCTTCTAGAGAGAAGAGTATAGAGACCAAGGCCTTTCTAAGATGGTGAATTTTTCTTGTTGCTCTTTTCATTGTGTTGTTGTGACACTTGTGTGCATGTTGTTATACAAGTGTGACATGTCATTGTTACATTATTGATGTTGTGGTCCTTGTTTAAAAAAAAGGTGTTATTTCATTAGATTTTGTTTTAAACGTGTCAGATTGAGGCATTACAAAATAACTTATCTAATATTATTCTTATCCCCAAGAAGAATGAGAAAAGAATCATAAAAAAAAATCTTGTTTATTAGTTAAGTAGATGAATTAGGTAGGGTACTACCTTTAACCAACTTCGAAGATGTTACTCAAAGACTTCAATAAAAATCATCTAAAGAGAAAGATCTAAAAGGAATCATTTGTATATAGA
>VDFB02381761.1:0-23898 GCA_007258455.2 Sequoia sempervirens | reverse complement strand
CCTAAAACCCTACTTATGATCAACATATGATAAATAGACATTGAGGACAAAAGGTTCCTAAATATCAAATATTTTTGGGGGATCTATCAACAACTCATGCTCGGGGACACATACCCCTGGTGGGTATGGTAAGAAACAAATCTCTTGGTGGAACAGACCAAAGACAAAGGAAATAAAAAAGAAAACTAGGAGCTTGCTCGAACAAGGAAAGAAGATGCATAAAAAATAAAACACACCAAACCCTATGTAGAAAATTTACAAGACTATATAATGTACATGGAAAAATAACCTATTTAAGGAGAAATAGGGTTTTAGGAACTATCCATGTTCTGGCAGCTCTAGAAATTCACCTATTAGTGATTGAAGGAAGTATGAATCTTCCCCGTGAGTTTCCATGATTAGATAAGGTCCAAGCCATAAGGGGTCAAACTTCCCATGCTTTCCTTTATCTTCCAATCTAGTATTGTACATTAAAACCATACATCCTACCTCAAATTTCATGTACTTGTGGGCTCCTCCAGTTCTGTATTTTATCACATATGTCAGTATCATACTCTTGAACAAATTTATACATTTTCATTAGATTATTATGTGGCATTTTGGCTTCTACCCCATACACCAAGTTAAAAGGAGACTACCCAATAACTTTCTTGACTATGGTCCTATTTGTGCATAATGCCAATTACAATTTTGAATCCCAGGCTTTCTTGTTCTTCTCTAAGACCTGTTTGATGATCTTCATAAGGATCTTATTACTAGACTCGGCCTATCCATTCCCCTGGGGATGGTATGGGGATGAGTAAAATAAATTTATGCCATGCTTGTTACAAAAATCCATAAATTCTTTGGACCTAAAGCACATAGCATTGTTAGAAACAATTCTCTCAGGAACACCAAATCTACTCAAAATATTATTCATTAGGAAATTAATGACAACTTTTCTAGTTGCCTTCTTGGTGGGAATAGCCTCAACCCATTTTGTGAAATAATTTTTGCAACCAAGATCCAAGCATGTCCTCCACTGAACTTCACATCCATTTCTCCAATAAAGTCAATACCCCACTATTGGAAGGGGGTTGGTGCTCAAACTAGTCTAAGTGGTAAATTGCCTAAAAAATTTAGTTTACCTATAAATCTCTGACATACATCACACTTTCTTACAATCCTATGTGCATCTTTGAAGACTGTGAGCCACTAGATACCTACTCTCAATAATTTTTTGGCTATTGTCTTAGCCATGTAATGGCCTCCACACACTCCTTTGTGCATTTCAATTAGCAGATCTTCTACTTGGTCATCATCCATGCATCTGAGAAGCACAACCTCTAGGCTTCTCTACAAGAGCTCACCATCAATGATGACATACCTTATCACTTATAGCTTTAGGGTTCTTCTCTCATTCTTTGGCATGTCATCAGGGCATTTCATGGTCTGTAGGTATTGAACTATCCTTCTGTACTAGTTGCATGTCTACATATCATAGATGGGAGCAATGTTTTCTTGTTCTACCTAATTAATTTGGTTTTCCCCCAAATTAGTTTCATCCATAAGCTTGGAAAAACCTTGGCCCGTTACTAGTTTCATAATCTAGATGTCTATGTTGAATTCTTGAATTCTGTTAATCCACCTACACCTTCAGCCTATAGTTTCTTGCTGGGTGAAGATTTCTTTCAATACAATGCTTGGGACATAAGCCACTACTATTGCACCAGTCAAATATGTCCTAAAATTCTTAAGAACCATAACTAAGGCATAAAATTGATTCTCGGTGGTGTCATACTTGATCTCAGCTGCTTGTAAGGACTCACTAAAAAAGGAAATTGGGTGTTCAAAAAACTCATCATTTTTCTATAAAAGCACTCCTACTATAGTATGAAAAGAGGAAAATGTAAACAAATGGAAAGGTTTAGAATAATTTGGAGTCTTTAAAATAGGTGCAACTTTAATAGCATCTTTAATGGCCTGAAAAGATTTGAGAGGCTCTTCTAACCATGTCACATTTTCTCATTTCTTGAGCATCTTTGAGATAGGCCTAACTATTTTTGCAAAATTAGTTACAAACCTCCTTAGAAATTTTATCTGCCCAAAGAAAGATTGAATCCCTTTAACATTCCTTGGTGGTATAATCTTATCTGTAATTGCTACTCTTTCATAATCAATCTTGATTCCATCTTTCTAGAAAATATGCCCCAACAACTTTCCTTCTTTGACTCCAATGGCACATTTCTTGGGATTCAACGAGATACCATATTCTAGAACCCTTAATGAATATCTTCTCAAGATGTGAACAATGATCATCTTCTTTCTTACTATGGGTAGTAAGAACATCCTAGTAGATAGCAAGAAATAGATCTAGAAAATCAATAAAGGCCACATCCATGGTTCTTTTGAAAGTGGCACCAACATTTATCAGGCTGAATGGCCTCCTCACATAAACCTAAGTTCCCCAAGGTGTAGTAATTTGTTTTTTGTACTACTCTAATTCCCTTACCATGACTTGGTTGTAACCATAAAATCCATTGATCATAGAAATTAATTCACAACCAATCACTTTCTACAACATTTCTTCCATGTTAGGTAAAGGGTAATTATCTTTCAAGGATGAAACATTGAGGTTCCTAAAATCCACACATAGCCTTAAGTCACCATTCTTATTTCTTACTAGAACCAAGTTAGACACCCGAAAGGAATGCATTATAGGTTTAATAATTCCAACATCACTTAACTTGGCAAGCTCCTCTTGCATTTTAGGCCTTAAGGTAGGATTAACAGGCCTTTGTTTTTTCCTGAATGGTTTTGTGTCAGGCTTTAATAGGATCTCATGTTGGAATAACTCTTCCTTGTAATATTTCAAGTCATTTTAGGACCATGTGAACACATGTACCATGCAAACACATGTTTTTATTTTCACAACAAGGCAATTAACATAGTCCTCACATGTGGCTTCATCCTTTTCCCAATGTATACCTTCTTAGGAGCATTTTCTGTTCCCAAATTTATTTCCTCTAAATCCTCTTTATGTGTAATTTTTGGCTTTGCATTTGATATATCTGGGACATCAAAGACCCTCTCAAGTGCAACTAGCCCCTTGGGGATTTTATTGGTTTTCAACTAAATCACCTCGTTACCAAACACTATCTCCTTTTTGTTGACTTCCACCACGTATGAACTGAAATCAATATCTTGATTCTCATATTTTTCAACACAATGTAAGAATCTCAATATGTCATTGTCATCATCAAACACTTTACAATTGTAGATGTTGTTAGGCACTACGGGCCTTGTTTGTACCTCAATTCATGAGACACCATTGAAGGTCACATCATCAATATTGACTGCAATATTATCCAACAAATCTTCTTTGACATTTTGTCCTCTTTCTACCCAATCTATTCCAAAAGCATAAAATGCCTTGATAGTATCCCATACCTCATTTCTATATTGTCTCAACCTTTTATCCTTATTGAAAAAGCTAGACCTGACTTGGGAAACTACTAAATCCGAACCCCCAAATACTTTTAACAATTTTATCCCATGTTTGGAGGCTAATTTTAAACCAAGTAATAAGGCTTCATACTCAGCCACATTATTGGTACATGCAAACTATAGTAAGGAGTACTTTAAAATATTACCTTGGGGAGAAGTAAGAATGACTCTAACACTTGAGCACTCCTTTGAACATGCTCCATCAAAATAAAGCATCCATACGGAATTTTCCTATGGTGCTTGCAAGATCTCTCTAACAAATGGAGTAGAATTATGTTCTTACTTTTATTCCTTCAATTCTTCAACATGAAAGGTGTCAATGCCTATGTACACAAATTTAATCATTGGGGGCTCCTTTGGCTCTTTAATAAGCTCAATCATGTGCCGAAATATTGACTCCCTAGCAATTTTAACATCCTTCTAATGAATAAAGAATTTTTCAATTGACAAGTCACATTGCATACTTCCTCCCATAGAAGCACACCATTGTCTGGATAGAAGCATTCCATAAGTTGGTGGAATATCCACTACTATAACACTCATGATGAGCTCCTTTTCAGGGAATGTAGCCAGTCTATATGGGACCTTATAAATTAATCCAATAATAGTGACCTCCCTAGAATCCATAGCATAGCACTTTCCATAAGTGCTATCCACCTTCAAGCTCATCTCCTCCATTATCTTGACAAACATGACATTATTTAAGGCACCAGAATCTATCATACAATTCCTAAGTATTTTTCCATTAATAATCAAGCTTAGAAAGAAAGGATTAACCAAACTAGGATTTGTAGTAATGGTGATCCCTAAATAGATCTCAGGGTTCTCATTAATCACTGCACCCACCTCAGTATTCTTTTTTTGATTATTACTTCCTTTAGGGATTTCAAATCTTCTTCCATGTTTGCTACTCCCTGCAATGTTGTGAATAACTGTCATTGTTTTATTCTTATGGTCTTCAATCCTCATCATTTCAAGAAGTCAGAATATAACCCAGATTTGTGATAAGACCTGAAACATATCAGTACAAGAATAACTCGGTACCTCTAGGAGCACTATTTCCTTAGGGACTACCTTATCAGCTTGTTTATCAATCTTCTCAAGGTAGGCTTCAACTATTTGGCCTTCAGGTCATGATGTGTGACCTCATCAGTAGCCTTGGTTTTGCTACCTTTCTTAGCCTAGATCCTCATTTTCTTTGCTTCTTTGGCCTTGGTTTCTTCCTTCTTGTTTTTTTGTCTTGGCTCCTTTACTGTCTGTATTGTTCTCTTTAATGAATAAACCTTTAGGGTGGCCTTGAGTTCCACTCACCACTCTATTCCTCAAGTGGATATCACTTCTTGCTTGAGCTCTTGTTGCTAGTCCAGCTATATATCTCTTTATCTCCTCTTTTGAAGATCTCCTTAGAGAAAAATTACATGCCTCAAGATTATAGGCAATATATTCATCTTCCCTTTCTTCACTTGACAACACCTATTGATGGTGTATACTTTCTTGTTGCCTCTACACATCCACATCATCTATTTCAACATCATCACTAGAAGAATAATCACCACACTCTAAATTGGATCTAGTCATGAACATATTTGTAGAATCGTCTGGGTTGTGAGGAGAATGGGAATCTCCTTGATCTTCTTGAGTCTTTTCCATGGATCTTGCTACTATACATTGTTGTGATGAATGAGGCATCTCACACACCTCACACCATGGTAAGTCTTCAACAAAATTTGTGGTATTCTTATGCAAAGGATTAGGTGTAGCCTAATAGTTTTTTAGATTATTCTAAATTGGCTTCCCATTATTCTAATTAGTATGATAGGGAAAATATTGAAGTCTTGGGGGCCTATCATTTCTCTAAAACTAAGGTTTATCATTCGTTGCTTGCTTTTGTAGCAGATTAAGAAATTGATCTAACATTTCATCTAGAGTAGTAGTCATACTTGATTTCTCATTTTGAGCTCTTGAGTTCTTTAAAAGCTTAGGGTCATCCCTCTTTCCCACTTTACTAGAGGCCCTTCTATTTTTCTCAATATTCATGGACATCTTATATGCTTCTATCAAGGATTGTGGATTCGTATCCTTGAGTAGATAACACATCTTAGAATCGTAAGCATTGCAATATGTCACCAGGAATGCATCATGATTGGGCCTTAGATAAGTGGGTACCCTATTCATAGAATTCTTAAATCTCGTGTTGAATTCAACAAATAATTCATTATAGCCCTTGGTGATATTATTGAAGTCATTCAATTTGAACCTAGGATCAGTTTGATCCCCATACTGCTCTTTGAATGCTTGATAGAAGGATTCCTTTGAGTCAATACTTACATCAGGTAATCCCCTATACCAATCCCTTTCATCTTTATTTAGGGATTGCATAAAGTACTTCATTGCTACATCATCCTCCCATAATTCAAAATCCTAAACAAAAATTTGGAAGGATTTCAAGTGATCCTCCCCACTGAGAGCATTATTTCCAGTAAATTTAGGGAGATGGTTCTGGGCATTGTCTAGGACAAGATTTGGATAACCAAGAATGTTATCAAAACATAATTTCCTATATCAATCATTATGTGGTGGTCCCTTGGGATGTCTATCCCTACGAGTGTGTCGTTTCTCATCATTCTTCTTGTTATCCAATCGATATGTATTTTTACCTTTCCCATTTCTTTTGGTACCATCATTTTTATTATTGTCTTCTTCCTCATCCTCAGAATAAGAACCATTGTTCTTGCTATCACCTCCTCCACCTCCCTTTTCACTGCCACCTCCTCCACTAAGAGTATGTCACTTGGACTTATTTTCATGAGATCCATTATCACACTTCCTAGAACTAGAAGGCTCTGGAGTTGGTATTGACATTATGAGGAAGGAATTTTTTCTAGACACTTCTACACTATTTGCTTATATTTTTTCCTTCTTCAATTCTCCTTGAAAATTATCACTTGTCAATTGAAATTTCATGATATCAAGATCTAGAGGTGTAACAAATAGATTAGGGTCAACTTTAGGATTATTAATAAGAGTCTTGGTAGTTGAGGTATGGGTATTTGTGTTGGTACTAGTATTAAAGGTATTCAGGACATTCTTCTGGGACTAGTCCACAAACCTTTTCTCATGGTCTATGAAGGATGTTTTCTTGGGAGGATCAAAATTCTTAGTGGTAGTAATGGTCGACGTATATGTGCTAGCAGCAAAAGTTCCCATTGAAATCTTTATTTTTGGAACTTCAAGGACAATTTGGGCTACTATTTTAGTAGCCTTTTCTTTAACAGCCTTTTCTTGAGTGGACTTTACTTGAGCAACCTTTTCTTCACCAACTTTACACTTAGCATAGTCTTCTCTCATTCTTTCCACTCTTTCTTTCTTTGTATCTCTTTCAAGATGCTTAGCTCTAACCTTATCCTCCTTTTCTTTCAAATATTTCAATCTCTTCTTCTCCTCTTGTTTAGCAAGCCAATTTTCCTCTTTTTCCAAGGCTTGTATATCCTTGTCATCATCTTCCTCATTTTTCGAGGAAATACCCATACTCACTCTACACTAGAGTATGAAAGGTTTGATCCAAAAGATCCTCCTCAAGGAATGTAAGTCTTGGATTAGGATTTTCTCCTCTAGGATTAAATTTCCCCCCATGAAATACAAACCTCATCCTGGGTGTGGGTGGTTCTCAGAGTGCTTTACTCTTACCCTAGAATTCCCATTTGTCCTCTTCTCTAGAAATGCCAAGATTATCAAATACTATTTCAATAGGGAAACTACCCTGTCCTCCCTTAATTACTCCACCACAATTTGAATTTATAGTAGTATTCACATTATTTACTTCATTGTTAAAAGTGCGAGAAACGATAACAAGAGAATTGAAGGACTTACCAGATTCAACAACTTTCTTCTTCCATAAAAGTGTTGCAAGGTGTGACCTTTGGTATTCCTTGTAGCACTAATGCTTGGGTTTGTGACATGGTCTAACCACCTCCTGTGGTTCTTAACCGAAACTTGTATCGAGTATTGACAGGTCAATCTTTTGGTGCAACTGCAAGTCCAACAATTGGTATCAGAGCTATTCACAAGTTCAAATCCCATGCTTGTACTGGGGGGATTGTTGCAAGGTGTGACCCTTGGTCTTCCTTTTAGTTCTAATGCTTGGGTTTGTGACATGGTCTAACCATCTCCTATGGTTCTTAACCAAAGCTTGTATCAGGCATTGATAGGTCAATCTTTTGGTGCAACGACAAGTCCAACAAGAGGTTATTTATCCTTGGCAGGGTCAAATTTTGCCTTTTGTTCAACATTATTCTTTGCTTGACCTTTGGTTTTCCTCATGGTTTCCACTAAGCTATCAATCTTCTTCTCCTCAAGTTCTTTTCAATATTTTATTGTTATACTGGTATGTGAAACTTTAGAGTCACCACCTAGAATACTAGGAAATAAAATTTGACTATATCATGACTTGTTATTTGCAACCTTAGAGAAAATTTAAAACATAACCCAACACAAGGTGACAAAACTGACCAAAATTTCACACATGAATAGAAAATGACATATATGATTTTGAAATGTGAATGGATACTTCTTCCAAAGAATAATAATAAATAATTGACTCTAACTATACTAGATCTGCACTAGAGATGCTAAAATTTATGGAAGCTCCCCAACAAAGTCACCATTATGTTGGTTGTTTCCAACAAACTAATCAGGTCTTAGTAGCTACCTATGATTTTATGAAACTCAATTCTCGAATACCTGCAAGACAAGTGGCCAAGAAATGAGATATAGCACCAATTGCTTTATCACCTACACTTTGGGCTCTACAAGACCCAAGAGGGTATTCCCACAATATAAAATATACAACTCACTTCAACAATTCACACGTACACTATCAATTCACACAGATACATTCTCACCAATGGAAAATAAGATGAATTTACTAAAGAAGTTGGTGATTCCTTGAATCAATTATACATCTTAAGCTGAGAATATAAAACAACACAAATAATAACAAATTTAGGGTAGATCAATAATTATTTAAAGATTTCTCTCAAGTTGGATAACTGGAACCATGAGAAATATTTAATTGGTTCAACATTAGTGCCATTATCTATAGGCTAAGATTTTATGCAAGTTCAAAGAAAAGGAATATTTAATTCTAAATACCCAAAATCTAATGATATTACTTTGTAATTCAGAAATCCATAACCAAGCACTAAAGACTACTTATCAAATCCAATGACCCAGTATAAGAATTCATGATTTGATTCAAGCATTTTAACTCATTCTATGAACAAGTGCTAAAACCAAAACATGTATCAAAGTATGAGACGACGACGATTAATGAAATGATCGTTGATCAATATTTTCAATAATAATTCGAATACAAGACCAAAATGGAGAGACCATAGAATTGGAAAATCTCATATCACTCAAATATGTCCAAAAACCATACATTTAACTAAATTTTCTATCTAGACTCAAAGCATTAGATAAGACTCAACATATTCACTCAGTGTTCTCAATTCTCATAATGTAGCTCTAGAATTTAAACAAAATTTCCACACAATTGGCCTTGAATTCCCTTTTATATAATAAGGGAGCAAAAAACGCTTCAAGCTAGATGTATGGAAGTCACATTTCAATTGGACCACTATAAGACATATTCCCTAATTTAGTTATATTTTCATTCTTCAAAATGGAGGGAATACATATAAGACAAAGAATATTTGCATTCGTTGTAAGGAGCAACTTTGTCTTCCAAAAGCACATGTCAAAAAGGATTATCTTCTTCATAATATCAGGTCTAATTCAATGAGAAAGATGACAAAATGATGTAGACCAAAAGTGACTAGACATCTCAGTCAGCATTCCACATCATCAATAGTTGATATGTTCCTATGAAACACACATTTTATACATTGTAACCTTTGAGGCCATACTTTGTAAAATACTTGACCAATTATATGTTTCACATCCATACTTACCAACCCACTCGACCAACCAATACCTTCCTCATTCTTCATACTCTTCATCAGACAACCAATTGAAGTCAATGAGTTTATCTAATGTTTTCCTGTATGGAGAATATTTGGTTATCACAGAGTTGGATTCCTTGTCAAAATCCTCTAGAAAGCTGATAACAAATGTCAACTTTCCAAAAGTGTCCTTAAATGTATTAATGTCCACTTGCTTACAGATTTTGTTCACCTCGGATTCAATGACTTCATCCATCTCCCTTTTCTAGGCTTATTATGGTTTCAATTCATCATTAGTGAGCTGAATATCAGGCAATGGTGACAAATCTATCAAATTTTATTGAACCATTTATTCTCTTACCTTATGTTCTAGAGGGGCATTGTATCCCTATAATTTTTTCTCACATAACTCACGCATAGATTTATAGGTTGCAAGTGCATTAGAGTACCTATCTTCATGTTCACTAGCTCCAACTCCTATTAAATTCAATTTATCAACCCTTGGGATCCATCTACTCAATATTGGAAGGGATAATTCATGATATCTATGAGATAACTCCATTTCTCACATCATCAAGGCATAGGTCTCATGCACACTATTCAACTTGGCCTGAATCTTCTCATTTAGATACTTCAAGACAGTATGAAAAATCTTTGATACATTTTCATACATTGTGTCCTGAGCCTTTTCAAGCAACCTTTTATATGTTTCAACTTGTAAAAGAAGTTGCTCCCTTGTACGGTGATTAAATGAGCTACAACCTATTGTGTTCAAATCATCTACCTAAAGTAGCTCTTGTATCGAACTATATGGCACCATTGCTAAAGCCTATCCTTGTGGTCAAGGTGGGGAAGATACAATTGAATATGATGGAGGTGGATGAATCAAAATTTCCTAACCATATTCTCTCTGTATTTTTCCCCTTTGTTTGTAAAATGCTATCCCAGTTTCTAGTACAACTACCTTCCATTGACTAGTATCATATTCACTAAGAAGCTCATGATACTTTTTCTTAAAATAATCCATTTCAAGGGTAAGATGTTCAACGATTGCCTTGGTAAACTTGGCAATATTAACAACCATGTTAGCTGCTTGCAAAGCTTTGGTATTAGTAACACTCTTCACCATTAGTTGTCCATTTAAATCAGATGGCTTAGCAAGCACACATTTCTTGGATCCTATGGACAATGACCAGATTCCTAGTGCATCCCAATCTTCACTAAATGCAGATTCCCAAAGTGCCATTTCCAATTCTTCTTTTGTTTCGCCATAGGCTTTCTATCCCTCCTTATGGCATCTAGGACTATAGCATCTGCAATGGTCCACTTAGGTAGCACTAACTCACCACACTTCTCTACAAGCTATTGGTGCAGGAGCACCTTCACATCACCATGGTTTTCTTTTCAGATGATTTCATTTCCCATTTTTTTTAGAATTCATTTCAAGAGTCATTTGATAAGTATTTGGCAGAAAATGTTATAATATCAACAAAAATGTCAAAATTGCAAAAAATGTAAAAAGTTGCATTAAGCAACAATTAGTTGTTAAGAGGTCATTAGAGATTAATCTAGTAGGAAGTTGAAAACAGTTAGAAACTGATGTAAATTCCTTTAAAAAGGATTTTGAACTCCTTTTGTGGTCGTTGGTGATTGATACCTTGAAGAAAATAATGAAAAAACTCTGTTTTTATGCATATTTTCCAGAAATTTGACTGTTTCAGGCTTGTGTACGGATTTGTACGGACTTTTAATGGCTCAAAACTGGTTGTAAGTTGAAGATAAATCAATCACCTTCCTTTTCAAATTGATTTCATGCATTTTAGTTAAGATTTGTGGAAGATACAATCATTTTTCTCAAAACTATCTAAATCCTGATCTAGGGTAAAAGTTTTCAGTAAAATTCATGTTTCTCAAAATTTAACCATTGGATTTTTCTCAAAATTGGAAAATATTTCTGTAATGATATCCTCTAAAGTCTCACCAGAGCGATTGGATTAATTTTTTGATATGTGAAAGTTATAAGTGACTGTTTGCATGCATATCTGGTTATTTCAATCTAATTTGTAACAAAGAAGTCCGGACAGCAAGCCTGTGTTCCAAAACAAGTGTACCTAAAAATGAAATATGTTTTTAATGGCCGAAATGGGTGCTCAAAAATGTATTTATTTTTTTGAGATTCAATCTGGTTTGAAAATTACACCCGATTTAGTGTTTTGATTCCCTTCAAGCAAAATTTGAGTTTTTGGTGCAAATAATTGGTAAATCTGATAAAACAGAGAAATAAGGTTGTGTAATTGATTTATTTCTGTCAAAATGATGATTTTGAAGATGTATGAAGGTCTGGTTTGAGTTTTATAAAGGTTTAGGGTCAAGTTTGGAGAGTTGGGCTTTGTAGCCATGAAGAAATTCAAAGAAATTGAAGTGATTTTCGTAAGGGATTGAATGAGAATTGTTTGAAGTATTGTTGTTTCTTCCTTTGCCTCTGCATCAGTTATCTCCCATCCTGTGGGGTGATCTTTTGAAATTTATCCTTCGTAATGATCATGACATTAGCCTGGATTACACTCTAAGGAAATTTTGGATGAAAAATCCCTTCAATGGCCACCTTCTTTGCATTGTAGCAGCTTTGGATTTCCACCAAAAATCTCTGATTGTGAATGTTTCAACAAAGGAATCATCTTCCATAAATTCCTTGCAAGTTTCTATTCTTAGGTCATCCACACTATTTAGACCACTAATGTCAAGTTTTCCCAACCTAAGATTGCTTTGTCCTGAACTTGAGGAAATTTTCCCTATAAGGGAAGGCATTGCTTTTTGCATATCCTCAAGAGTGACATAGATGTCATATTCATGCATATCAAAGTACTCAACCACTCCTATTGTCTCAGTTCTTTGCTTCTTTAGAGGTGGTTGCTCAAGAGAAGTGAGACTTCCTAGGGGTGAATCAAGATTCAATCACAAGTAGCAGAACTTGTGTTGGATGTGGTGGTGGTATTCTTATTAGAGCATCTATCCTCTGCCCCTCAAAAGTGATAGCGGTTGGAAAGCCTTGCTCTTCATCCACTAACTTCCTCCTCCTCGTGTATATTCTCAATTGCTTGGTTGGTTGGTATGTAGGTCTTTCCTCCAATGTCTCTGAAGTGCTTTCCTCAACTACCCTTCCTTTTATTTTGTCTATGATTTTACATTGTTCCCTCAATATACCAAATACATTCTCAAAAAAAATCATGGAATGCATAGCTTTTCCAAGATCTCAGGTATGTTTGGAAAAGGATCATACTGGATAGCCTTCTTCCATTTTCCTTCTACTGGGTATACACAAAATTACCCAATATCTTCTATGCTCTCAACTTGGTAATAAATCCTTTAGGATCATCATTCCTTGGGCACATAGTATGCAGCTTGTAAGGCACTAGCAAGTGTACCAATTACTTCCATTCTCCTTTTGCTAGAACATAATCAGTAGATGTTGTCCATTGAGGGCAGAATGACCCCTTCCTTGCTATTTCTGGTAGATGCATTGTCTGGGAAGCTCCAAATTTCCTCATGATTTCAAGGAATCCTATCCTTAGAGGTACCTCTCTTAGAAAGACATATGGATCTAGACCATTTCCAAATACCCTTAAATTTTTTTTTTCTGGATATAAAATCAAGTCTCCCCAGTTATGACTCAAATTCAAGTTTGGCCTTAGCTCCATGGGTCTGATGAACTCAAGAATTCCTTTGGTAATTTTGGGTGGTTCATATATAATGGACCTCCTTATCCTTGATGATTTTTTTTTTAAAATATCAAAAAATTATATTTCTTACCATCCTTATCTAGAACTCAGGTCCAACACTAAACAGAAAAATTGACACCTTCCTCTTCCCTTTTGAAAGTCATATCCTTCACAAAAATATTCCACCCTTTGCACAGGAACATATGCATTAATAGTGAATACCACTATAAATTTACCCACTATTTTTCTTCCTTCAGTCCAACTAGACCCTGGTGAATATACTTCGCCAGATAAGTACCATAATCATAGACTATGCTATATGTTGGATTTTGTAAATGTGTGGCCAAATAGCTATACTCTTTCTACAATGTGTCTGGTGGAGAGAAACCAATGATATGGCACAAGGAATAGACAGTCTTTCTAAAATAACTCAAAATAACTCATTAGGAAGGGCTCCAACTCTTTCTCACCAATCTTGATCCTTCTTTTATGTTTCCCAGTGCCAGTCACTATAGTATGTAGAGGCAACATCTTTTTTCTACTAAACACATTTGTATTTTTGTTCTCTCTTCTAATTTCATCCATATCCAGAGGGACTAAATTCTAACTCCACTCATTCAAGTCAAAAATATCTTCAATCTCCTTCCTGGTTATCCTCACCATATCCTCCCCATTAAATGTCTTGACCACCCTAGAAATTGAGTCATAGTTTGAGGAAATATCCTTAAAAAGATCAACATCCATATACACATTGGGAACAATTAATTTTCCCATATCTAGCCTCTAAGGATTACCGAGAGGAGCTATGAGGTTCCTATTTTTGAACCAATGATATAAAATTTTCCATCCAATATAGGGCAATTCCCCATCCTTTATGGAACACTGTTTATCCATCACTCCTTTCACAACAGGGCCATAGAATAAGAACCTCCCTTATGGCTTCTTATTCATAGAAGATGGAAATAAGTCAATTACATCCTAGGAGAGAGTTCTAGACTAGGTCGAAGATGTGGCAATTTTTACTTTTGGAGTCATGAGTTTTATGTATAGTAAGGTTTCAAATAGGAAGAATTTTAACTACCGACCTCCTAATCAAAACCTATGACTTAGGACAATTGTTAATTTTAGATTATTTTATAGGGTTATGGAAATTTAAAAAAAAAAATTAACCATAATTCAAGGTGACAGAAGTAAAGCAGTAAAACACCCTTCTGAAAGAAAATTGAAAGAAGACCTTAACTCAGAAAACTGAAAAAGCATAAAACTAGGTTTTTCATACTTATAGCTTTTCAATTGCTATAAAACCTAATACCAGTCAAGACGAAGTCTGAAAATCACACTTCCAATTCCTCATATCACTCCTGACACGTTCTCCAATTCTAGATAGGCAAGAAATAACTGTATACATAAATTTTGAAGGAAATTGAATAAGTTTATGAGTCATGTCCACCATTACTGCCCACTCACATGAAATAAAACAATTGCAATGGGTGTACTTCACATTTTTTAATGTGTATCATCAATCTTTAGCTGATATGGCCATCTTGAATGACTCAAATTAAGTCAATGACATTTGAATTTACATTGATGTCCCACCTAGCTAGTAGAAACATGCCAATTGGACCTTCTTCATGTACTTGTGGGCTCCACCTACCAGTAGCTATAAGATATATGTGGCGGCTTCTTGCGGGCCTTGTTGCTTTTAATGAGTATTCCTCTTACCTCCACAAGCTAGTGGGGGACGATGGTGATCATCCTTCACCTTTTTATCATCGTTGTAGATCTTAAAACCTCAATCATTAAAATGAAACGCAATGGCTAGACCCACACACTTGATTGGACACGTGTCATGATCTCGTTGATCTTGCAACAATTAAACTACCATCACATGGGATGGGTGAGCCAGAGGTGAGTGCCATAGATTAAATCTCGCAATCTGGTAATCATCAAACCTGCACATGCAATAAATTTAGTTGTAAAAGGGGCCTTAACTAGGATGATGAGAGTCTACCCCTTGGATATTAATGACTTAGACTTAAGTCATTTTATGGGAAAATTATTAAATACCAACTTTGGAAATATTAAAACTCTTTGCAACTGGAAATGACCGAACAACCTAGGCTAAGGGATCAATGAGGAATGCATAACAATGGCTCAAAATATAACTTATGTTATAGGAAACTGGGAAAAACAAGTCAACACAAAATTAAAACACCCAAGGATTGAAAATGGAGCAATTGAAGACAAGTCTATCCATGTGAAGCCTTAAACTCGACTTATGATCAACATGTGATAAAAAAACACTAAGGAGAAAAGTTCCCTGAATATCAAATATTTTTGGGGGTTGTATCACCCCTCGAATACATACACCCCTCCACCTTTTTTACCTCCATCTCACAAACCAACTCATGCAAACCATTTCATCCCTTCAAAAGAAAGTTTCTACCATCAACAAAAAATCAAAATGGCCTGCCTACATATTACGTCAAAAGTATCCCCTTATATCCTTAGACATATTGCAAGCAACAATTCCACAAGGTGTAGAGGTTCCTATATTTGAGAAATATGGGCAAAAGGGAGATCCTTCTAACCATGTTAATGCTTATACCACCTTATGTAGTGACTTTTTCCTTGATGATAAACTCTTGGATAAAATTTTTCCTAGGTCCTTAAAAGATACTCTCTTGGAGTGGTCTTCCTATCTACTAAAAAACTTGATTCATTCATTCAATGAACTTGTTGAGGAATTTTTCAACCATTTCCAAGTGCATATGACCCCTAAAATGACCTTGGGTGAATTGATGATATGTAAGGAAAAACAAGAAAAGATAATCGACATTATCTCATGCTACCAATCGCTTTATTCCCAAATCAATTTCAAGATTCTTGATCCTTACCTACAAAATAAGTTCATAAAGAATTTGCAAAGTATGATACAAGATAATCTTACCATGATGAAATTCACTTCCTTCATGCACTTTTGTACTACCTTCTATGATTATCAAAATTTGGTTAATAGTCGAGATACAAAATACACCTCTAGCCATGTTGAGAAATATGATTTCGTAAACCAAAATAATTCTCAACCTTTTAAAAAATAGAATAAAGGTTTTATTCAATTCAATCCCCCTTAACAAACAACTAAAAATGTTAATAACCAAGTAGTTGTTGTTAAAGCCATGATATCATTTATCTATGGGGACCCAAAAAGGAAATTCACTCCCTTTCCCGATACCCTCCACAACACAATGAAACAAATTTTAGAATAGAAGATGATTAGCTTCCCTCCTATTAAAACACTCGATCCTAAAAAACCATTACCCACAAGCTATAGAAATAATTCCTATTGCCCTTATCACCGACAAAATGGACACAATATAGAACATTTCAAGCCTATTAAACATCTTGTGCAAGACCTCAATGATTCTGGTCATCTTTCCATTGGAGGTGTTAGTGATCAAGGAAATAATTATGTAGCTCCTCCTAACCAAAACTTGCGAATCTTTACCAACCCTATGCCAAATCATAACATTTCATTTGTCAAAGCTATCAAAGCGGGTATGTGCGGGATCATGATGGGCCAAAAGTGGCAATATTATGGGTATTTGTAGGGTATGTGGCTATGACATTTTTAAACCCAAAATTGATGAAACGAAAAGGGTTTTTAGAAGTTGTCAGCTTTCACCAATATAAATTATTCTTTAATTTGAATTTCATAAATAATTATTATTTATTTTCTATTAAATTACTAAAGTCCTAATCGATAGGTTAATTGAAAAACATCTATAACTTTCAAACGGTATCACATTTTTTGAATTGAAACATGCATCACATTCTATGCTTCACATAATATAGGATTAAAAAAAATTAAATTAAATTTCATGAAGTTTTGACCAAGTTAAGGTGGTCGACATAAAATTTTATATTTTTAAAAGTTGTAATAAAAAATTCATAATTAATTATTTACTTGGAAAAAATTACAAAATAATATGTATCACATCTATAGATGAGTCCTCATTATATATAAAATCTTATAAAAAATTATCATTTTATTATGGTTAGGGTGGTCGTGACACCTACTTCTTATTTTTTCCATGAAATTTAGTACTACTCATTGTAATTTCAAATTTTCACCCAATATATTTTATTTATTTTTAAATAAGCGTAGTATTTTAGAAACTACATTCAATTTCTACAGATTCTATTTTTATATTTTTGAAATAATATAGATAACTTATTCAAATTTTATGTCAGTTGCCTAACACTTGATTTTTCTAAAAAATTTTCCACTTAAGGCCTATTTTTCCATTGATGATCTTGCACATACCCAACTACAAAGAATGATGTAATGAATGTTGATACAGATGATGATAACAATGATACCATTCAACTTGATCCTATGGATGATATGGTAGGAGTGATAGACGTCATTCTTTGTAAGGGCCAAAATAAACCTCTTGAGATTGCTTTCTCCTCGCAAGATATTTCTAAAACTACACCTAATGGTCCTTTTTACATAGTTGATCGAATCTATGACAAGCCCACTAGTGGGATATTAATAGATCATGTATGTGGAGAGAATGTGATCACAAAAGAATTCTTAGTTGTGCATGAACTTTACCATGAAATATATGATAAACCAAGAGCATGGATCAAGAAGCTTAATGGTTTTAAATTCCCTACGATAGGATTAATCATCCTACCTTTAAAGATAGGACTAAAATATTTAGATGTCACATTCTCCATCATCCTGTAGTTGAACTAATTTCATGTGAAGCTAGGCAATTTGTGGCTTTGCTCCATGAAGCCAATCCCTTCGGTTGTGCATAAATGCTTATGTAGACACTTAAAAATGAACTAGGCTTGCAAGTTATATTTTACCACTTTCCTCCTGGCATAATTGTGACATTTAATTATGTCCTTGGTTCACTTCCGACTATTAATTAAATAATTTATAAATATTTAATTAATTCATATCTCTTTTATTCTTCATGATTATTAAATAAATAAATTATATATATGTATTCAATACATCACTAATTCTCATAATTAAATAGATTTATTCATTTATTTAATTATTGGTCATTAATATCTAAATTAAATAATTATCTTTAATTATTTAATTACCTAATTTAACATTTCTCTCATTTTAAATAAATCAATTATTGTAAAAATGATTTCACTTTATATTAACAAATACTTCATTTTAGTAAATAACAAAATCAATTATTATTTACTATCACATAAATCCATATTTTGAATTAATTTAATTCAAAATCGTATCTTCTTCTAAAAATCAAGTAACTTAACAAATTCTTGATTTTCCAAAAAAAAAAATCAGTTCAACTCTTATCCTCTTGATTTTTTGAATCACATATCAAGGAGTCTTTATCTTCTTGATTTTCAAAAATATTTATCTTTTTGACTAATTATCACATTTATTCTCCACCAATGATTCAATTTTCTCATATGACATCTTGGCCACTCATTTAATAATTTTGACCTAATCCTAATTAGGGATTGTCACATGAAATATTGTCCATTGATTTTAGGCTTTGTCAGCTTTCAATCTCGTCTGTCCATCCAAAATTGCATTTTCTATAAAATGCCAATTTGCTCGCATTTTGGCACCACTTCGTTATTATGACACATTTATGCTTAGATTTTACATGCACTTAGCTTATTTTATTTGATTACTTATTTCGTAGACATTAGTCATTTTTTCATTTTTCATAGGAATAGTCTTTATTGTCATTCAAATCCTTCCAAACTTGCATAGGACATTGTCATAGTCAAATTTCTCACACACTCGATTTGAGGGCAACCATCATATGCTACAAGCTAGGAGGTGCTATGAAGATGAATCATGGAGGCTTCCAAAAATAATTGGTATAACCTTTCTTGTTTTAGTTTTCATTGTACTTGATAGCTTCTTTGGGTTTTATGCTTATTAATCTAATCCTTTGCTAACCTACTTGAAAAATAACCCATTGATACATTGGTGAACCCTTCCACCTAATCTGTCCAATAACCAAAGGAAGTCTTTTATCCTAAAAGCCACAAGATATTCCATCGTAGCTTTAAAAACACTCTCCTTAGATGTCTCGATAGCAACGAAGCACGTACGACCTTACACAAAGTACATGAGGGTATATATGAGTCTCATTCGAGTGGTCCTACTCTGGCCAAGAAGATAATGAGACTTGGGTATTATTAACTGACCATTGAGAAAGATGCACTAGAATATGTTAGGACTTTTCACCAATGTCAGATTCACATTGATTTGATTCATGCTCTGGTGCAAGAACTTTAGTTGATCACTTCCCCTTGACCTCATTGGTAAGATCCATCCTACCTTGTCAAATGTCCACAAATTCATCATCACCACCATTGAGTATTTTACGAAATGGATTGAAGCCACCCCCCTAACATACATAACTGACAAAAAAATCTCCAAATTCATTCTTAACTACATCATTTTCCAGTATGGTCTTCCGCAATCCATCATCACTGATAACGAACGTTTGTTTAAAAACCAAGAAATTCATGAGTTATGTGAGTGATTTCACATCCAACATAATTTTTCTTCTTCGTATTACCCATAGGGAAATAGTCAAGCCGAGGCATCAAATAAAACCATTGTCAAAATTCTAAAAAGACTATCAATGATGCTGGTCATGACTGGCATATTCAACTCAACCCTGCTTTCTAGGATTACCGAACCAAAATTCGTACACCCATAGGAGCCACTCCATTAGCACTAGTCTTTGGAGCTGAGGACATCTTTCCCATCGAGGTTGAAATTCCTTCCCTATGAGTCTCCCTAAAAGGTCTAACTGATGAGGAGTGCAGACAGTTGTGCCTACACGAGCTAGAGATGCTATAGGAAATAAGGCATAACTCCTTGAACCATCTGTAGGCATATCAAAACCATCTCTATTGCAGTTACAACAAGAAATTCATGGTTAGGAAGTTTGACATTGGTGACTTAGTCCTCATGCAAAACCCTAAGAATCAGGATGATAGAGAAAAGCAAGGCAATTTTGAACCAAACTAGTTGGGTCCTTACATCATCATATCTTCTTTTGGTTCTGGAGCATATCAAATAGCTACTCCAAATGGTGAAAAAATGATGGAGCCTATCAATAGTCTACATCTTTGGAAGTTCTATGCATAGCATCAAAAATTCAAGCCAAAAACTTTAAAAAATATAAAAATGATAAAAAAATTGTTGCCTTGATGAAAACCTGGCAAACAGGCATCTTGGCGGCACCACAAGAAATGAAAAAAAAATGACAAAAATAGTAAAGAGAAATAATTCGTCCAACGGTGAAAACTTGGCAAATAGGCACTTTGGATAAGTACCATGGTGAAAAACTAACAAAAAGGAGCCATGCATAGCCAATCATTGCTCGGCCATCTATTGTCCCTTTATCTGCCTTGGCCTAAAATGGAACATATTTTTTGTTACTACCACAAAACTTGATAGGACATCATACCTTGCCTTTCATGGTTGAAAAATGATTGACATCAAGTCCTACATACCATCCATCCGACATAGCATGCATATTCCTTTTTCATGTCCTTTAAAATTGGCTAAGTCTTGGACTTGACTAGGGGAAATTTTTTTATCAAGTGACTATAGTGGGTATTACACACAGTCTGGGAAATCCTAAAAAGTCCTAAAAAAGAAAAAAAACATCCTAAAAAGTCTTGAAAAAAGACCAAAAATATCACAAAAAATTCCTAAAAAAAGACCAAAACATCGTAAAACATTCTAAAGAAAGACCTAAAAATTTAAAAATGTCCTGAAAAAACCCCAACAAAGTCAAAATTTCTAGAAAGCACAAAAAAAAAGTCACTCCTTGTCAAGTCTATCAAAATAGTCAGTCTTTGTCATTTTTCCAAACTACATTATCTCTACACATTTGCTATATAGGAAAGACTCATCTTTGAGTCCCCGAGACATTAGGTTAGTCCTTTTAGGTGTGTCAAAATAAATCATGACGCAATCTTTGGTCATCAAGAAAAATTCATTGATCGTGTCGAACTACGAGGTCTCTGAGTGCATGACGTAGGCAAGGGCATCTATTGATGAGCCCTCGAGCTTGCACTAGGTCAATCCATTAGGGTTCATGGCACTACACTAGCACATATGTCAAAAGTATTCAAGTAAAAACAAATCATTTTCCAAATCGGAAAACTGCTAAAAAAAGTATGGAAATCATTTAATTCAAAGATGACAATCACACTGGCATGCCAATATCGACATTTGGTCAACATAGGTCAAACTCAGTCAAACTTTGGGCAAACTCGGTCAAAATAGGTCAAATTGTCACAACTAAGCAAACTGTCAACTCTTGGTTATTATTCAGATGTATCCTTATGAAGAATAGCCTATGTCATTCATGCTTTAGGATGTGTCCTTCCTAGGCATCGTCATTGTCATCTAACATTTTGAGGGATTCTCTTTACATTTAAGGATCACTCCTCTCGACATCAGTATTCTTCAAATGTGTCCTTCTAAAGAATACCCTCTATCATTTATGCCTTAGGATGTGTCCTTCCTAGGCATTGTCATTGTCATCTGACATTTTAGCGATCCTCTTCACATCTAAGGATCACTCCTCTCGACATCAATATTCTTTTAGATGTGTACTTCTGAAGAAAAACCCATGTCATTTATGCCTTAGGATGTGTCCTTCCTAGGCATCGTCATTGTCACTGTCACTGGCATTTTGAGGGAACCCTTATGACATTTAGGGATTACTCCTCTTGACATCAACATTATTTAGGATGTGTCCTTCCTAAATTTGGAAATCTTCAGCATTTGTCATCTGGCCTCTCGACATCATCAAACCTGACATCTCAACATTAAAACACTTGGAAAACACTTGACACTTGTCTATTGATTTTTCATCATGTTACTAGTTTTTCAGCGAGATCCTGACAACCAGATTTAGAGAAGCAGTGATATATCATGATGTTTGTCCTGTCTTTTGACATGCATGTTACTAGTTTCTCAGTGATGTCTTGACTAAAATATTTAGAAAAACAACGATGTATCATGATAGTGGCTCTATTTTTTACTTTTGGAAATCATGTTGCTAGTTTCTCAAGGATGTCCTTGAAAAAGGATTTAGAGAAGCAACAATGTTTCATGACTTGTCCTTCTTGTCTTTTCTGCTTACGGTTGGTTATGATAAAAAGACTGGGGAAACTACGCTCTTAGTATGAGTCATGATTATCCTTGTCTATGATTGCCTTGCTTAAGTGATGGTACAATGTTTCACACCTTAATCTATATCATATCATGGTGTTTGTTGGCCATTACAACAATCTTTCCAATGATGATTAAGAGCAATAAGTATTAAAGTCCTATGGTAAGGTTTTGAAGGATTTGGTTTAGGGATTAACATGCATCTCCCTCAGTCTAGTCATCTTTTCTCATCCATCTCACGATGATATAATGTGACATACAAAAAAAAATAAGTGCATACATAACCATATAGACATTGCATTAGGTCCATACATACATCATCCATGGAATTAAATCATATACATTTCATTACATATTACATTATGCATAGTCATGCATTAAAATAATCATAAACATGGCATCATTATATCATCATCATCCATGGCACAACATCGACAAAAAATATAAATAAGCATTGCATTATCATAGCATCACATCATAAGTAATCATCGTAGGACATACATGACAGAAAAAATAAATAAATAAATACCATCATCCATAATAAATGAATACCATACATCATAATGCATAAATCAAATAAAAACCCATAACACACATGAAGGGCGCATCAAAACCACATCATATAGCATCATCTCAAAAATATATAATGTCATAGGATAAAGTCAAGAGATATCCCAAAAATAGAGCTCGCAGGCTCAATGGTGAATACATAATGTGTCATAACATAGAGTTTGAAACATGAAACCAAATGTAGTAAGCATGTCCCTAAGAAAGGCTCTTCTCATCCCCTTGTGGCGAAGAGTGTGGTGACTGAGGACCTGTTCCTAGCACTAAGGCAACAGGTGGAAGTGTAGCAGCCTTTGTCTATGAACCCAATGGAACTCACATTGATGGTATCTATGATGACACTATGGCCTGACTCTGTGAAGCTGAAGGATATGTAATTGGAGGTGGACTAGGTACTGACCTATGGCCTGAACCAGACAACCCATGTGAGTGCCCTGACCTGTGACGGGAGGAGTGTCTGTGATGTGACATGTGAATAGAGGAGTGTTTGTGATGAGACCTGTGACTCAAAGTATGCCCTGAAGAGGTCGAGCCTCCTGCACTACTCTAGCTACCACTGCCACTCCTTGACCCGCCGTTGCTACCTATCCTCTTCTGTGTCTTGGTTAGAGAGGGGTCTCTCATCTTGGCTAGCATGGCCTACTCATACAAGAACCTATATCGCTCGAGCCGTACACTAACCCTTCCAAAATCCTATGCCAAATCTACTGATGGTCATGTACATAGTTGTAAAAAATATGTACACCACTATGTTGCCTCTTGTTGGTGGATTACTACCTGATCCTACTCTACTCGAGCCATCTCTAGCTCTGAATGTAGTGCTCTGACCTATGCAACACTCTCATCGAGTCTCCTCTGTAGGTTTACCACCCTCTGGTTTGTCGTGGCATCCTAGGGCAATGTCAAGCTAGATGGTACCTCCTCCTCTCCCTCCACCATCCTC
>VDFB02381760.1:56383-81122 GCA_007258455.2 Sequoia sempervirens | reverse complement strand
CTAGCTGATGAATGAGCTGCCTAGGAAGAAGAACATAAAAGAAAAGCTGAAGAGTTAGTGTTGATGCCAAAAATTGGCAAGGTAACAACCTTTATGGGAAACTTAGCTAATGGGGGACCAATTGTGCTAAACTGAGTGACCTCCGGGTTTTTTAAGATGTTGACTTCTTCTATAATTGGGGTTTTGGAATGGGAAAAGGAAGCAGATATAAAAAATAAAGATCTAAATAAGGTGATGCGCCAAGGAATAGATATAGGAACGATAAATCTACCTTTTGGGATTCGATTTAAGGGCCTAATTAGCAATCTGCTATGTTCCAGAATAACATAAATCAAAGATGAAAACCTGAATATTTTATTCAATGACATAAAATAATTCTCATACACATTCACTGAAAAGAAGAGTCAAAGATATGATCTAAACTAGAAAACTTCTATTAAAATCATAGATTTTTTGCAAATAAACAATTCAGGACAATAATGGCACAGTATAATGTTTTATCAAATAGCTTAAGAAAAATAGAAAGGTTGAACAATGGCACAGTCTGAGAGTCTCATACAATAATCTAAAAGCAATACAAGAGGCCTGGTATCTTTTCCCTAATTTTTATGTATCTTTCAAACTCATTTTTGAAAGGAAGAAGCAGTATATATAGATAAAACTCCCATTGCCTAGCGGGCCAATAACAGAAAAGATCTCGTATTGAGAGCAATGATGCCTGCAGCAATGATTTCCTTTGGTTGTTGCAATAGAAAATATTCAGGCCATGGCATGTAGTCACTCCTCAAACAAATGCATCCCCTCTAAATGATGGCAGTGGTCCCAAAAAACTCCTTCGCATACATGTGTCATTCAATCATGAAGTCGGTTAAGACACGCGGTAGCTTGGCAGGGCACGTAGTTCGCTCTTGCCTTCACTTCGATGAAGTCCCCGTGAAAGAGACATGTGGCAGCAAGTCGAGGCCCACTCATTGATTCCTCCTCCTTGCGTTGAAATACTATGCAATGAAGACTCGTGGAGGCATTCTTTACTATCAGCACCGACTATGGGGTCTGCCAAAAAGTGTACGCGGATGAAAGCTACGTGGCACACAGACGGGCCCCAATTAAAAACTGAAGGGAATCAACCCTTAAGTGCCCATGGTGACAACACGTGGAAGCATGGCGAAAGCTGGTAGTAGAGTGAAGGAAGGATTCCCTATGGTGAGCACCTGGCAGACACATGGTAGCAACGGATGAAGTTCAAAAAGACAAGGTGTGGGTCGGTACTTAGCAAAAATAAAAACCACCCGTAGGGTGCTCGAGGAATTTAACATTCACAACTTTTGGCGACTACCAGGGGCGTTTCGCCTATGGAACGAGGAACCCAAAAAAATTTTGGCTTGTAGACCAGAGACCCATCCATTGTGAATAAAGGAGGCATTGCTAATCTATGTGTTCAATCGTCTTCTCTTTAATTGTTGATTTCCTTTGTGAATCCACAATTTTTTATTTGTATTTTCTCTATTATATTAGATTAAGGATGTGTTCATTGCAGGATCTATGAATCTTGTTTTGTTCATGTATTTTTTGGGAATCATTTTCTTTCCTCCTCCTTATCATTTTCTAGTTCAAGTGAATGATTTGTGTGTCATTTACTTTGATCTTTTATTCCAAAATTGCCTATGCATTTGTGTCATTTTTATGCACATTTGTTGATTTTCCTTTCCTGCTTTCCACTTAAAAGCATACCCAAAAAACATATTAAATTATATGAGGGAGTTGTATTTCTAAAATTCAAAGGAAAATCACTAATTTAATAGCAATCTTTGGAGTTGTTAGTTTCATTATGTCACTGCTCAATTGGGCAATTGAAGTTCATTTATCACATAAATCATAGTGACCAATCTATTCGCTAACACATATTTTGACATTTTTTTTTCTCTAAGGGATCTTAAGAGACTTCTCCAGAATAATGTAGCCTAGAAGGATTGGGAGATCAAGAGAATGAATTAGGTCCTCCCCTAGTATTCATCTTCCCACCCCCATAATAGACAAAATAAAAAATATGGATGTTGTCACATTTGCATTGCTCTCAAAGTATGTTTCTTACAAGAATACATTCATTCTTGGCATGGTCAAATGATGTCGATTTGACCAAAACCAAAGATATTTTATTATGGAGGGACCCTATATTCGCCTATAGGTCTAGAAAAACAAATTTAGGTGCTATGAAATTTGAGAACTACTCTGTCATAGTTTGTTATTTTTTTGTTTTTAGGGCTCTTAAGAGACTACCACAAAATAATGTAGCTTGAAATTATATGAAGATTAGGGGAATAAATTGGGGCCTCTCCTAGCATTCACCCACCCATCGAAACATGTTTTAAGAATTAGCTTGGACCCACAATGCAAAAAACATAAAATATTCTTGTTGGTAGGTTTACACTACTCTCAAATGATGGTTTTTGTAAGAATGCATTTA
Organism: Sequoia sempervirens; assembly: GCA_007258455.2. Lineage (NCBI taxonomy): Eukaryota > Viridiplantae > Streptophyta > Pinopsida > Cupressales > Cupressaceae > Sequoia > Sequoia sempervirens. Next base: position 78,658 of record VDFB02381760.1, on the reverse strand, counting down.
TTTTTAACATGGTCAAATGATGTCAAGTTGATCAAAATAAAGAGAGGTTATTATGGAGGGACCCCATATCCACCTATAAGTATAGATGGAACATTCATAGGTTCCATAAACTTTGAGAACTAATTTGTCATAGTTTAGTATTTTTTTCTCTCATGGCTCTTAAGAGACTATCCTAGAATAATGAAGCCTAGAAGGATTGAGAGATCAAGGGAAACAAATTGGGGCCTCCATTAGCATTCATCCACCCACCCAAGCATTTTGGTGTAGTGGGTTTTTGATCCATGATGCATTAAACATAAAATATACCCATTGGCATGTTTACATTGCTCTCAAATGATATTTTTGCAAGAATGCGTTTATTCTCAGCATGGTAAAATGATGTTGATTTTACCAAAACTAAGATATTTTATTATGGAGGGACCCCATATCCATGTGTAGGTCCATATAAAACACTTTTAGGTGCTACAAACTTTGAGAACTACTCTATCATAGTATGAACATTTTTTTTCTCTCAAGGCTCTTAAGATATTATATCAAACTAATGTAGCCTACAAGGATTAAGAGATTAGGGGAATAAATTGGGGCCTACCCTAGTATTCACCTACCCACTCAAATTTTTTGGTGCAATCACTTTGGCCCCATGATGCATAGAACATAAAATATGTCTTTTGACACATTTACACTACTCTCAAATAACATTTTTTGTAAGAATACATTCTTTCTTGGCATGGTCAAATGATGTTGATTTGAGAAAAACCAAGATAGGTTATTATGGAGGGATACCATATCCAATTTTAGGTTCCATGAACTTTGGGAACTATTATGTCATAGTTTGGCAATCTTTTACTCTCAAGGGTTCTTAAGAGATTTCCCCAAAATAATGTAGCTTGGAAGGATTAGGAGATCAAGGGAATGAACTGAGTCCTCCCCTTACATTCACCCACCCATATTAATGTGTTGGTATAGTTAGTTTGAACCTATGTTTCACAAAATACAAAATAAGCCTAGTGGCACATTTACACTTCTCTCAATTGATGAGTTTTACAAGAATGCATTCATTCTTGTCACGGTTAAACAATGTTGGTTTGACCAAATCTAAGAGAGGTTATTGTGGACGGACCCCATAATCACCTGTAGTTCTAAAAAAAACATTAGTAGGTGCCATGAAATTTGATAACTAATCCATCATAGATTGATATTTTTTCGTTCTCATGGCTCTTAAGAGACTACCCCAAAATAATGTATCCTAGAAGGATCGAGAGATCATGGGAATGAAATTGGATACAATATTTATGTACTTGTGGTTAGAAATCATGAAAATTATTATGCACTTCATCTCCAGCTAGCTACAAGAACTTGGCGACTTCATTTTTTGATCATATTGTGCCTGAATCTTATATGAACAACATTATCAAGAGTATATTTTGTGTTGTCCCAGCTTCCTAGACCTACCATAAAATAATAAGAGCATAAAATTATTCATAATAAAATCAATTTTAGTTAATAAACAATAAAATACATCATGTTAGTCACTAAGTCTATTAATTTTTCATTTTATCTATAATTGTTGTAATTGACAACTTCACAAATTTTCCATCAAATTGGATTTCACCTTATTGGATATTCATGTATTAGGTATCCATAATGTAATGTCTTATATCTCCATCACCTTCTACATGAATTAAGCCACCAAGGATAATTAGAAAGACAACATGCTTGTGGCTAATCTAGGTAATTTGTGACAACCACAATAATTTTTAGGATTTTTATGATAGTCAAAAGGTTATTTTGATAGCCAACAATCCCTTTGCATCATTGCTTTCTTCAAAAAATAATCAATACCAATAAATTTCATAAAATAAGTGGCTTAAGAGTTGTGTTTGATAAAATGTTGTAGAGTTAGTAGTTTGATGAAGACCTTGAAGTCATGAAAAGAGGTATGTAATGATGAATAAACCTGGGATAGATAAGAAAACATCCCAAAAATGGATCCTAAGTATTAAGACTTAGTCCACTTGAACAACTAGGATCAAACCAAGCTATAAAAAATCTTCTCTTTGCTTCAAGAATACAAAACTTCTCTACTAATATCAAAAAGATTTTGCATTTGTTTCCTTTGTTTTTGCAAATTAATTTCTTTCATTCTTTGAGTGGATGTTTCTTGTTCATTTTCAATTGGAAAAGATGATATATCTTCTTCTATGTGTTTAATGCACAAGACAACTAAGAGGGGGGATGAATCAATTGTACATTAAGCTATCAAAACCCTCATAAAAATTCAGATCCACATCAACTTAATTAACCATTAATCTATTAAAATGATTTAGCATGAAAGAAAATAATAGAAACTAAAACACATCAACACCATGCGCAATAGAGCACCAGATTTATGTGGACGGCCAAAGAAGGGAAAAACCACGGTGAAGATTAGCTTACAATATAAAGTAATTGCAACACTGAATACAATAGGCTCACTATAAGAGGGCTCACTGCTCAAAAGAAAGGTCTCACTACCAAATTATAGAAAAGAAGATTGTTACAATGTGAAATCCATATCAACAAAACAGAAAAGTCCACCACAACACAAACACATTCACAGTCTTCCTGAAGATAGTAGACACCTTCTTCCCAATTGTATTGCCAAAAATTGTATACTCTTGAATAAAGAGACAATTTTGTGGTAAAACTAGGTCCTACTTTAGACACCTTCCATCAATCACCCCTTAAAATTGCATTTATAGGCCCCTAATACTCATGATTTTGGATTTTGAGGCCTAATTCACCTATGAAACCACTTAAATCCTGACATTTATCATTAAAACCACTCAAATTTTGTGAAACCCACCAAAAATATCCCTGGTGGGACTAAGTCGCCCATGGTGGTGACTTAGTCCCTTTTGGGGTATTTTCCACTTTTGAGCGGGAATTTCATTAATTCAATTTAATTTATGAATGGATGTCGGCCTCTTAGGTCTAAATAACAGGAAAATTAGGTGTTGATGCCTATAACTACACATTTTAAGTCATTTTTCACATCTCTCCTAGTCATTTTTTTAAGCAAAAATCAAAAGTCAAGAGCAAAAGTGTCTTACACAAGAAGATTCAATAATATTTTGCAACAAAGTTGAAGCTTTAGGGTAGAAAACTAGGGTTTTTTGTAGGTCTTCAAGCTCACTTCTTGTCAAGATCTGCCATTTGCAAAAGATTGATCATGGATTCCTATGGTGAATCATGGAGAAATCTAGGTTGAAGAGATGCAACTAGCCATCAAATCACACCTAATGACTTATTTTCAGAGTGATTCCATCTTCCATGTTCTTCTTGTCTTTAGATTTAAGGTTTTCATTACATTTTACATATCATTTATATTCATTTGAAGTGTTGTATGGTTTCTTGCATTGAAGTCTTGCATCATTCAAATTCCATTTAATCATCTCATTCTAACACATTAGAATAGGGTTTTATCTCATTTTTAGATTTTCTTAGTCTTAGACACACTTAATACTAGGGCTTTTATGCAGATTTTGTCATTCACAAAGTTTAAATACCAACTAGGGGTTTGACCAAGGAAAACCCCCCATTAGAAACCAATTTGTGTTATGTTTTGCAGGGTTTTTCAAAGATTCAGATCTATATTTCTATCAAAAAGTAGAGTGCAAGTTGTGGGCTTCCGTTTCCACTTTCAGATTTGCAAAAAATCCAAAGTGGACTAAGTTTCCCATAGTGGTGACTTAGTCCCACTACATTGCTTTTTCAAAAAAAATTACAGATTCAGACACCCTTTTGGCAAAAACAAGTTTTTGGGCAATTTCCCCGAATCAGGACTAAATCGCCCAGCCTAGCGACTTAGTCCCATCAAGCTTAAAAATTAGAATTTCTAGCATTTCAAAAGTCTCTGCAATCTCCATTCTATTCCTCATCAATTTCCAGGTGTTCAATTCTTGTTTTACATCTTTATTTTATCATTTATTGCATTCATTTTACTTTTCTACATATCACACTATGTTTTCAAACAAGTTAGTTTTTCTAGGTTTTGCATTATTAGATCATTTCAATTTCAGACCAGAGCATTAGGACATCTTAATTAGGCATAATACATCACATTTACATAGGCTTTGAGTGTAAACCCTTGCATTTTGGTCCCCTTTCAATCTCCTTTCTCCTTTCTAGGTGAAAAACCAGAGTAGCAAAGCATTGTGAGGGCAAACCAAAATCATCATTTACACCAATATTTTCAGTAGTCTAACCCATTAAATCTTGCACTACACTTCACAACTCTGCAATTCTCATTGGTGGAACCCCTAAAAATGCTTTGTCTTCCACTCAAAAAATTTGCGAAAGTTGGTTGTTCTCATGACCTAGGGCTTAGGGTTTCACTTATTATCATGCTTTAGGGTTTTTGTTCTAAAACCCTCTCTAGAAAATCCTAAGTCTAAATTCTCTGCAACTGTTATAATTTGTTGTTGACTTCTTATTATCAGTTCCCAGTCATTCAAGTCATATCTTATGCCCTTGTATCTGTTTGTTTACTGGCCCCTAAGTCCTAACAATCCCAGTCCTTATCCGTCGCTTTATTGAAAGCATTGCATTACTATCATATGGGTCATGAATCATCAAATATTTGTTATTTGGTCTTAAGTATGAGATTAATTTTTCAAGCATTGATCTAATGTTGTGGACTTAAGTCTTGTGTCCCCGCCCATTGTCCTCCTATCAAGGCCCCCTTTTCAAGAACTAGCGTGTGCACATGCAGAATTAACAGTCTTATGCAGGCAATTGGATCACTGCGATCAAATCCTGACCACTCCTTGTGCCCCCGCTTAGTTTTATTTCCTATTATAATATTATCACACACTAGTGGGTGAGTGCTATGTGCCCCTCTACAGTGGTGGGCCCAATGTATTTGAGAGTCAGTAGGTGGTGGGTTGAAGAGAATCAACAGTGGGTATTAATATGCATTCCTCGCCACCCTGTCTAATTTTAATATGCATTAAAATAATGCCACGGGCTAGCAGGCTGAAGACATTTGTCCCTTTGTTAGTGGGACCCACTAAGTTTTGAAGATACTAAATGCTTTGTTTGTTAAGATCGATGGTTGAGATAAAATGACGTGGTTGAATCTCGACCTCTCCCCACCATCCCGCAGGGGACCCACTTTGATCTCTCATCTCTTAAGAGGGAAGTGAGAGAGTGCCACATGGAGTGATCAGAGTGATTGAAGGAACATTATAAAGGTGGAAATATTAATGAAATATTTCAGTGAAGGTGTATGGATGGTAAAGTTCGTGTTACTAAAAGGGATTTTCAAGCACGTGTTTTACAAATGAGTGAGATGTTATAATCTAGGTCATCCATTATGTTTGAATTTTATGCACACTACCGAAGGCTTGAGATGTAAAGTGCACACATTTTTGAGACTCTAAATTAAATCTGAGCCCTTCCATGCCTCCCCATTGCTAAAATTTACACACGGGTTAAGTCCAATGGGGAAGCGGGGAAGATGACATGTGGATTTTCCTAATAGTGGTAGAGATGGTGGAGCCCATGGATGACTTGGATCTTGGGTCCACACGGCTTGTTTTTTATTGGTCGAAGTAAGTGGAGGTCTATAGTTAGCTTTTTCAAATGTTTTTGACTTCATCTAGATTGTCCATCAATCCACCTCACTGTGTGATCAATGGTCAGCATTCAAAGTTGAGTTTGAAGGCAAGTGAGTCATTTTGGTTCGCGCAAGCGAACCATAATGGTGGACAAGATGAAAAGCTACCAAATTGGAAGGTTTAAAGCCATTAAAACTCACTTTAGAGCATAATTGAAGGTTTTCAGAAGAATTATGTGCATTCAAGGAGCTCATGCTACAATTTTCAAGCTTTTTCGATGATAAAATTAGGGTTTTTGAGCATTGCAAAACTAGTAAGTTGAATTGCTATCTTGCTTCTAAATTTCTTTGAATTTGTTAAATTGCACTCACTAAATCACTCTGTCATTAGGGTTTCATTGTTGATGCATTTATTTTAAGGTTTAATGTCAATTTGAAGCAATTAGCCTATTTGGTTTTGTTGTTTTTTAGTCAAACCCATGCTTAAGTTGTAGGTTATAAGTTGCTAAAAGAACCTCTAGTTTAAAAACTCTAGAATCATGGCCCCAAAAGTAAAAGTGTCCTCATCCAAGGGAGAATCCTCTGGCTCAAAAGTCCCTCTCAGACCCATAGTTCAAAACATAACCGACCATTTGAAGCCCTCCAGCTCTTAAAAAACCAAGGGTCAATTGCTTTTCCATGGTGCACAAGTTCTGGAAGGCCTGGTTGACAAGCAGAGTGCAATTAGGGATGATGCATTGCCTTACATTGGATGGAAATTGTTCAGTGGCTGGTTTGACAATAGAAACTAGGGAATTCCCATGGGCAACCCCTAGAATTTAGATTTGGGAAAACTAATTTTACTCAACGTCTATATGGATGTGGATTTGCTAAAGGCTGTGGCAGCTAACTATGATCCAATCACGAGGGTTGTAAGGAATTTTGATGGAATTGATATGGTCAAGGTAACCAGACAAGAAATTATTGAAATCTTCAACCTCTATAGTGGAGTGAAGACATGGTTCCAATTGATGATAAAACTCTTAGGGAAAAGTATGAAAAGGTCAAATACTCATTCAGAGCCTACATACTGCCCAACTATTTGGCATCTATTGATGGTCGTAGGGTTGTCTTGGGTTCATTAGATAAGGAACCCTACCCAATCAGTTATTTTGTGTCCTATTTTCAAAGTACTTTCTACTTCATCTGCCAAATCATTGGTTATGATCCAGTCACAAGCATGCCCATGACTTGGATGTACATGACAACACATATCCAACACCCTACATACTGTATAGTATATGATTATTATTGTGTTACTTTTTCCCCAAGAGAAGAGAAATATAAAAATAACCCTTTGCAATTGAAGGGAGATAGAAAATAAATGATATTATGATCCTTTGGTTAAAAGAGAGATTAATAAAGAATATGGGGTCAAACCACAATAGTGGTTTACAATTGAGATGAGGAAGGAAATTTCTTTTTTTTTCCTTTTTCCATAGTCGACGGGTTCGGTCGAACTCAATGGTTCGGCCGAACCACATTATATGTTCGACCAAATCCCCAAACCCTAAAAAAATTTAAGGGGACCCCTTAAAAAAAAAAAAAAAAAAACATGAATGTCACTGTCATTTTTGCCTTCTATCATTGCTTTCCCTGTGCTTACATGCGCGTGGCGAACCGAACGTGATCTGCAAACGGCGACGACTTCATCTCTCTAGCAAACGCAAATTCAACTTCATCTTTCCAAAGTTCATCAACCCAACTTGCATATCGAGCACTAGGTTTGTCTAATTTGAATTTCTTAGAGTTGAAAATGCATTTGTTTGTTGAATTTTAAAACCCTAAATGTGAAATTTTGCAAATTTGTTGAATGGAAACTACATTTGTTTGAAAGTTTCTAAAGTCTTTTCAACATACATTATTTCAATGATACATTTCTACTCTGTTGAAAAATTAACATGCCATGTCTATGCTTCCACATTTTGCATACATTTCTACCAGGGCACCTCCAATTTATTTGAGGCATTATATCAAACAGTTCATTAACAAATTTATTTGAGGCATTATATCAAACAGTTCATGGTAATTTTTGATGGAGTATGATAGAAATAGTGTTTCCATTATATGCACCCTATATCAAACAATTCATTAACAAATTTATTTGAGGCATTATATCAAACAATTCATGGAAATTTTTGATGGAGTGATAGAAATAATGTTTCCATTGTATGCACCCTATATCAAATAGTTCATTAACAAATTTATTTGAGGCATTATATCAAAAACAATATTGGAAATTTATTTGAGGCATTATATCAAAAACACTATTTATATCATACTCCGTCAAAAACACTATTGGAAATTTATTTGAGGCATTAGGCATTATATCAAACAGTTCATTAAGCATTTCATGGTATAAAGTTTAGGGTGCATACAATGGAAACTTGGATAAAATTCTTCATATTTTGCCTTTGAGTCTTATGACATTACTCCAAAAATGGTTGGTGAACTAAATGTATGAATCGAAGAATAAATTTAGAGGAAAGAAACTAGATTGTTTGAATGAAATGTATAATAAAATAGTTCTATTAGGATTAGAAGGAATGAAGGTATTATTAAATTTTCTAGTACAAGACTATTAAATAAATATTACAAAAGCTAATTGACAAAATGGTACTAATATGCACACATAGCTTGTCCCAACATTATGGGCATATTGTACTAGAATACAAACTCCCATTAGGCTTACTCTTTAGTTTATGAAATGGAGGCCATAATGCCTCTTGAGCTTAAGATTCTATCATTATGTATCTCCCTTAGTGATAGCATTGATGATTACACATATCAAGAACACCAATTACAAGAGTTTGAGACCTTGGATAAACAATAAGTAAACTCATTATACTTGATCTATGTACATATACCAAAGATAATTAATGAAAAAATAAAAATGGTGTTGTCCAATGAGCTTTACCATGAGGGGAACTCATCCTTCATATAAATCTAAATATAATCCAAATTTCATAGAAGTAATTTTTTTGGTAAATTTTGACCCAATTGGATTAGTCCTTTTACCATTATTCCCTAGTTCAACACTTGTGCATTTGGTTTTTTCACTCCCAATTGAAAATATATGAAATAACCAGATAATATCATGCATTTTAAATTATACTATTGGTGATCCTATTGTATGTGGGAAATGGTGCTTACTCATCACATATTACCTTTCTTATACCCATTTCACCTAATGATATTTATTGTGTTATCCTTTCCATCTAGGGACAATTAGATTTGCATATACCTTCACAATCACATCATTATCTATTTACACTTACATGATTATTTGTCAACATGGTCCCTCATAATTGATTATGACATGATAATTGTCAAGCCAATTAGATCTATGTTACTTCATCACTTGGATAGGGATTCATTGTTTATGATCCTCACTATATATATCCATCATATCTCAAAGTAAATTATCCTTTCTCTCATCATCTGTGATCTCAAACATGTATATATATATGGCTCTTCTGTATCCTCAGTAAAACTAACAAAAGTAAATACAAAATCAATTACAAAACAGATCTTCTTCCATCTCCTCAAACTGGTGGGACAAGTAGAAAAGAATAGCCTTAATTTATATCTTCCCCTCATCCAAATGATTTCCGTTTAAAGAGTTTCTTAAGGCATGTCAATTATGAAAAACTATTATGCTTATAACTATGTTAAAGTAGCATCGCTGAATAGAATTGAAAGGATAAGGAAGTAAATCACTAAAGAAGGAACCATCAAATGAAATATAATATTTTAAATACTTTAAAGAAAATGCATTTCTCCTGCTCCTAGAATTGAAATGGGTATTTCGCTACAAGATGATAATAGTGAAAAGAAGAAAATAATCATTATGAAGATTAGAAGTACCATTGATAAAGTTTTTAAGGATCAAATAAAAGATATTCAACAACAAAGAGAGAAAAAAGAGAAAATAGTTAATGCTGGAAACTAACTACAACCAGCAAGCTACTATGTTATAAATTCTCCTCTTATGTAGTCTTCATTTCCCTATAAATTGCACCTCCTTGTACAAATTAGCTATTGATCACCATATTAGTGAAACAAATTTAACATTTTGAAATGGTTAAACATTATTATTATTTTTATTTGTATAAGTATAACTATTATGGGTTCATTTCTCCTCTCCTACTCTTCCTAATAAGGTTCTATTTTACAAGCCTCATATAAATGTTAGGGTTCTAACTTCTAAAAATTGAATAGTGTCAACTTAATCTCATTAGACAATGCTCCCCTAGTATTAATGGGGCCAACTTTTTATCTGTCAAACTCGGCTATGTTTACATTGAATAAGAATTTGATACCTTTATCATGATACTTGAACTAAGATATCTTGGCTCTAATTTTAGTCATTTTATCTAAAAATTATTGGTGACATATCCATTTGTGTTTAGTTTTAATCATTTATTATTGCAATTAATTATTACAAGGAGATTCTTGAAGCTTGTATTCCATCCCCACCATTTTTATTCTAAATATTTGACATTTTCTTTCAACTTAAAGTCTAAATTTTATCCTTAATGGTATACATGCTTTTCAATTAGAGTGTCCTCTAGTAAAAATAGAAACATTAATAGTGTGGTTATGAAAGAGTGTCTAGGGATGCACACATCACTATTATTAATAAATTATAAGATTGTAAGAAATGTTTATGGAAGAAATAACTGTCTAATAGAGAATATAATGTATTAGTACATATCTAACTATTACATATTTTAAATAAAGCCCCTTTAAAATCTATCTTATTGCCATTTAATGAGTCAACTAGGTTCAAAATTATTTTTATCTTATTCCGCCAAAATTCATCACCTTTACAAAAAATCTTGATTTCATCTAGTTTATCATATTTATTCTCAAATCATATTAAAATCACCACCTTAAACTCTAAGAAATATTTGGCAACTTATTTATTTTACCTTCATTTAGAAAGGGGTGTGAAGGGGATTTAGAACCTTTTAAAGTTTCTTTCAAAATAACTAGGAAGATTTTATTCATTGCCTTTCTTGTTGCTTTTAGGATTAAAGTGTTATGAATTTTGTGCCTTCATTCTTAAAAATTCTTATATCAACTCATTTAGCATTTCCATGATCTTTTTATATGGGAAAGGTCAACATACAATGAGGTAGACACTTCCCATTTTTTTTATTCCTTAATTAGTTCTTTCTAGGGAAACTTTTAGTCTTTTCTAACACCTTACAAAAATATGATAAATGTGTGATTATTTTTCTTTCCACTTTATAATTTTTTGATGTGCTTGGATATATAATTGAGACTCATAATGTACAATGATTAAAATTTAGTATATATAAAAGAAATATTTTCAAGACATCAAACTACCATTCTACATAACTCTCACATGGAAATAAGAATATTATTTTATTTTAACTAAAGAAATTGTGTGTACTCTATCTTGAAAATTACTAATTAATTTTGAATTATATACTTATAATTTAAAGTAAGAGAATCCTTTGTAACATGGAATAGATAGGTTAATTTTAATGAAATAAAATATGTTTTTATATTAAGAAAAAATTACAAATATATGGAACTCATACATCAAGAGAAATTGACTAAGATGTAACTCTGTATATGAGAATTAAGATGCTCGAATAATTTATATACCTTATTTCAATAATTAACATTAGAAATTAATACTTGGTTCATATTGTATACCCACCTCCCAATGGTCTCGGAATGGATGCATTTAGATGGAGAAGGATTTCAAAAGGCTCATGGTACTTGTGGACCCCTCAAAGGCATGATATATAACACATGAACTTTATTTATGAAATTTGGTCTTTTGTTGTTGGCTTCTAGTATGAATGTTATCTATACTTGGTGGAATTCTTAGTTGAGACTCTCAATCTTCCATTGTTGGTTTCTAGTGTGATTATACAATATGCTCGCCAAACTGTATTAATTTCTAATGTTAATTATTCAAAGAAGGTCTTGTTTCATAAGAAGAGACCTATGTTCACATATTCCAAGGCATGTTATTATCCACAATGCATGACACTTCTTCACATCTCTACCAAGTTCTAAACAAATATAGATCTGCCATTTCCATGGAGGAGATTGATGATTTAAAAAGAAAATATCATGCCATTTCTTTCTTGAGAAGTCATGTTTGCATTCATGATTTGCAACTTCCATGGTCTTCATCCAAAAAGAAATTATGTTATCATTATGTGCCTAATATTAAAACAAATCAAAACCTTCATTTGAGCATGATCGCCAACACAAAGGTAAACAAGTGGAAACAAAAGAAAGCTCGGTTAATGGCTTTCAGCATGTTGGTGGAAAATTTGCATCTTTTTGAAAGTAGCTTCCTAGCTTATCAATCTTATGTTTAGTAAGGTTCTGTAATCTCCACTGTGTTATGTATTCGGGTCACGGGAATATCTAGTATGATGTCTTCTTTTGGGTATTTTGGGTACATAAGAGAATGTGCATATGTACTGATGTATTCAACCAATGTGCTTTTGTAACATTGTAATCAAACAATTGGTCATTTGTACTAGGACTTCACTGGTCTTTTTGATATTTTATAAAATTTGTTACTCGGATTGCAACTGGGGGTTTTCTTGCTAGTTCTTTCCCGCCAGTATGTCCGCCTGAACCAGGTATATGTAAAATATTATATATAAATAAAATTATAAGTGGTCTCCCACTTTTTCTTAAAAAAAAAAGTTCTTGTAAATGTCCACATCTTTTTCCTTGACACAGTTGCTATTTCTTAAAAAAATTCTTATGATTTTTCATAATGTTGGTCAATACTTTACTGTAAATATTCTATAGTCATGCTCTTAAATGTCATAAGAATATTTCATAAGAGGTTTTCATCTTATAAAGCTATAATAATATTATATGCATTTAGAACATCTTAGACACCTCCCTTGAAGCATTCAACAAATGACAAATAACTACCAACACAAAGTGAGATGCCTCATTTCCTAATATGAGGACAAAATAATAAATCAAAATATTAGGATGCAAAGTTGACCCACCTTTCCCAATACTTGGCTAAGTTTATCATCTATTGAGGAGTGGATCCCAACAACAATTGTGCTTAGTGCTTACAGTTACTAATCCAAGGAATACCTATTCATTTTTTCTTTATTGTACATGCCTAATGACTCCTCATCTCAAGTTAAATTGTGGGAATGGATTTTTATGCCCTCCCTATGACTAAATGGCTACAAGGAGATGAATATGATATGGTGGAAAAAACCAAGATACAAGTTGGTTTAGTTCTCATAAACTCTCTAAAAAATAATTGAATTCCTACATCCTAACTAGAAATACCATGAGGGGTTTAGATCCCATTTTAGACAAAAAAATATTCTTATATTGATCACTAGTTCACTTGGACCAACTAAAGAGATGGTGAACTAAGGGAAGCTTAGTTGTATTGATAGATTAAAACTTATTTATTTCTCTTTCCATTGTCCCTCTCCACAAAACACCCTTATTTAAGTAGATTCTATTAAACCTATCTCACATATCACCTCCCAATTCTTTAAACTTTTCAAACTTCTTATTCCTCATGCCTAATAATCTATCCTTCAAGCTCAACACTTCCCACCTCAATCAAATTGATCACCTTGCTTCCCTAATATCCCTTTGGTTGATGTTCCTAGACCTCATCAAAATGGTAAGTGGATACAATTGTGGAATGATGCGATTAAATCTATTACACTACCTTACTATGATCTTACAATAAGAATATGGCTAGAAAGAGATCTAGAATGAAAAAAAAATATGGATCCAAATAGAAAAAAAAAACTTGTTTTGGCTTTAGCACTTAATAAATAACTTTTCTACAATGGGTGGTTGCTTCCGTTGAAATAAAACTTAGAAGATTTGAACTTAATTGTGGTAGAGGATCTCAATTAAGAGATAGGCTACATTGGATGAAAGGATATAAGGGATACAAATTATTTTTTAGTTATCTCAAACATATTTACATTCTTTAGAGTGGATAATATCTATGGTTGATGAGAGAGAGATGATTTCCATAATAACTCTAATGATATTAAATCCATTTCCTCCCAACATTACAAATAATTTTTAATTGATCTAGTTGAAGGAGATAAATGCTTCAAAGATGTAGTGAAAATTATATGGGCATAACTAATTATATATTTTTAACATATATAAAATGTACGCTGGATTTGGTTGGTGAATGTGTCTCTTTCATGCACATGCAATATGAAGTCAAACTTTATTAGATTTGATTCTTAATAAATTAGTTTTAGCGATTCAATTTATAGCTTTATGCAATCTATAAGTTTAAATAGTTTGATGGTATCTAAACTTTATACATATAAAAATATGCTAAATGTCTGATTATTTTGCTTTCTAATCTATAATTTTTTGATGTTCTTGGCTATATAATTGAGATGATTCACTCATATTGTAATGATAAAATTCATCATCATATGGAGGATTTTATATTATCTTCCATTAAATTCATCATCTTTATGAGATTCTTATGGAATATTGATATTCTAGTGTGAATTCTTAATTTTAGACATATCTTAACTAGATAAATTTAGGTTCAATGAAGGCAATAGAACTTTTTTTTCACTTACATAATCCTATTTTTAAGTTCATTTATGTTAGCAACTATTAAGGTTGAATTTTTCTCCCCAATTGTTATTTCAAAATGAACATACTAATCTTTGTATTCTTATTCTTTCTTTCATCATTTCATTTAAAATTTGAACCATTTAAAGAAATTTGCTATGTTATATAGATTATAGTTGTCTTCCAATTCTTTAAATTGTTAATGGTATGAAAATATTATTGATGAGTAGATGAATTATTACAACTATTTTAGATTTGTATTCCCTTTATCTAGATATATTATTTACCAAAGTCTCATTGCTCTTTTAGGTGTACTGTATATACATATAACATGGAAAATGTAGATCATGTTCCACCTACGCAAAATTCTTTGTTTGCAAATACTAGTAATGAGATTAAAAAATTGAGAGATTCATTAGCACAAGGTGCAAACCCGGGGATATATAGTGAAACATGCATGTTAATATTACATAGTCTAGAAAAACTAAAAGATGAACTTGAGAGGACTAGTGCATATTCCTCGGATAGAGTGACTGCTATTCTTTCTCGCATGTGGGAAGAAGTACATGGTGGTGTTCCCCTTAAACAAATATAGGATAGTGTCACCAAAGAAATGATAAAAACCACTTGTTTTCCATTTTATCAAAATGTGTGTAAGGTTAGGGGATACCAGGTCACTAGATGTGTCGATCATGCTATGGCCCCATTGATCTACCACGATTTCTCCTGACACATGGTCTATACCCAAACAATGACCCGATTCCATTGTATTTTGTTGACAATTGTATGATGAGGTCCATTTGGGCCTCAAAGTTAACTCTGGACGTTGTACCATATGTTGTTTCAGTAAGCGGGGATCTTGATAGAGCCCACCTATTGTTAATTAGATGGAGCCACCCAGTGTTTAGAATTATTGGTTGGTGAGAGGTCTGCTTTGCTCTCACCCCAACTCCAACCCCCACTTGAGACCCCCACGCAGGATAGGGTTGTCATTTGCTTTAAAAAGGGAAGCAATTGACACTATAGGTGAAGATTAGAGCTACCACCACTAGGATATCGATGATTGTGTAGGTGTCGTGTTGATGTCGGACATTCTCGATCCATGCCATTTTCAGCACAGTGGATCACCATGGATCCTTTTACAATGGCTGGCATCCCTACTCCTACACAGCTTGATGCACTTATAGGAGATAT
Organism: Sequoia sempervirens; assembly: GCA_007258455.2. Taxonomy (NCBI): domain Eukaryota; kingdom Viridiplantae; phylum Streptophyta; class Pinopsida; order Cupressales; family Cupressaceae; genus Sequoia; species Sequoia sempervirens. The sequence goes on along the minus strand of VDFB02381760.1, from coordinate 63,219 downwards.
GTCACACATGACTCTACATTGTTTGGCTGAGGACCTGTTGGAGGCATATGCCAACATTGCATCCCGGACAATAGGATTAGTATAGAGCATGTTAGAATCATTTGAGACATGGAGGAGTCGATGAGTTCTAGGATCCATCACTCTCATCGAGCACTAGTGCTCGGGGATCCACCTGAGTTCATTAGGTGTTGCCACAGACTATGGGTTTTACTGATATGTTGATTGGTTCTGATTCATCATCGCCGATGCCATCTCACCTTCATAGTTCTCTACATTCATCATTTCTGGCATGACATGGGATAGATCGGATGGATGCAAATGTTGATTCGTCGCTTGACCGTTTGGTGGATATGGTGGAAGTGACTGTTTCAGAGGACTTAGGTCATTCGATATCAGATGATATTCATGTATGTGTGCATGTGCATGTTTCAATTCTTTTTCATTATTTTTATTTTTTTTTTAACTAGATATTCATGTAAGTTGATATATATATGTATATATATTATTCTGAGGAGTGGACATACCTCATATCACTCCTAGCCTTGGTCGGATCGTGTGCATGATCAATGTGACTCTATTGATGAATCTGCTGATAGTGGACATGTGAGTTTTACATTTTTATATAATCACACGTGTATATGTACATGCAATATTTATGTATGCATAGATCTAGATTGATATTTAAAAATACAAGTTCATTTAATAATAACTTTCATAAAATTTATTTAATATAAATTATATGTATTTAACACATCCTGTACACAATTTTATTTTTAGGGCTCAGCACATCCATCAGAGCAGGACCGTTCTCATTCAGATGGCCATTCGACTAGGAGTAGACATTCATATTAGGCCATGCACACTAGATTTTTTATCTTTACCACATGCATTTGCTTATACATGATGATCTTTAGTATTTGATATTTGATGATCTCTAACTTACATTTGCTTATATGATATACATACATTTGCTTATTTGTTGATCTTTAGTATTCGACATTTGATGATCTTTAATTTACATTTTTCTTAAATGATATGTACATATATTTTCTTATATGATATATACATACATTTGCCTCTTTGCTTATATTTTCTTATTTTATGATCTCTTACAACTTACATTTCCTTCTATTCAATATACATTTGATCTCTAGTAGAATTTTAGGGAAATCAATGCCACTTTATAATTAAGTTCATTCATGTTGATCACAATAAAAAAAAATTTAAATGACTTAAGCAACATGAACCATTGAGTTGAGAACAAGATTTAATCTTTTTGACAAGTAACTTGAAATTCAATTCAAATATAATTAAGAAAATTCAATTCAAATTACACCTCTATTATACGTTTTTGACAAGTAACTTGAAATTCAATTCAAATATAATGAAGAAAATTTAATTCAAATTATACCTCTATTATACATTTTTGACAAGTAACTTGAAATTCAATTCAAATATAATTAAGAAAATTCAATTCAAATTATACCTCTAATATACATTTTTGACACTTTAACAAAATTTTAAAATTACTAGATATGTTGTGCATACCTATGAATTAAATAACAACAAACTCCATAATGAAATAACTTGTTTGTTTACTACTTGATTCATTTAAACTAGGATCTAGTTATTCCATGTACACTAGAATAATTATTTTCCCATCCTGGATATGCATATAAATAGAAGCTTATTTTTCATTATTCTGGATATCAAATTGCAAGATTAATTGTCATTTATATCACTCGGAGCGCAGATTTTGGAGAACTTTTTGCACATTTATCAAGGAGGCAAATATTGGAGCTCGACAACTTTTCATTTTTATCAATCAAGGAAAAATTTGGAGGATAATTTAACTAAGTTGGTAGAGGATTGTTTTGAGTCATCTTTAAGTTGAAGAAGAAAATGGGACAACAAAGAAAAAGAAAAAATGCGTCTCAACGAAAATTGTCAAAAGAAGAACATAAGAGGCGTGAACAAAACTTGGAAAATTATTTTGAGTCATCTTTAAGTTGAAGAAGAAAATGGGACAACAAAGAAAAAGAAAAAATGCGTCTCAACAAAAATTGTCAAAAGAAGAACATAAGAGGCGTGAACAAAACTTGGAAAATTATCATAGAAAGAAACAAGGTACATTTTTGTTTCTTCTCTCTCTCACTCTCAAGTGTGTGTTTAAAATTGTATGTGCATACATTTTGCATTGGATTTCTTACTAAAATTAGAAATGTTTAATGTATGACCATTTTTCAACTTACAATACCCCAACTTAAAATGTACTCTTAAACTAAAATATTGTACATTAAATCCTTCCCTACAAACCTTACACTTATCATTTACCAATACCTTTGTTTAATGTTTTTGTCATCACATTATCATTGTTGAGTATTGCATCTACACAATTTTCTCTTTGCTTTGGCTTTCCTTGGAAGATGATAGTGTACTTCAATACATGCTTAGTTCTCCAATGAAACCTTAAATTTTTGTGTCCCTCACTATGCCACTTTGATTTTCATAATTTTTCAACCACATTAATTATTTTATGGCTTTTGCAAATTGGACTATATATTCTAACTTTGCACTTTGAGAAAGAAACCATTATTTTTCTTAATTATTCATGAAACTATACCTTCATGTACAATGAAGTAGCATTCTAATATTGATATTTAGTGATCAATATCCCCTATCCAATATACATTGCAACATCTAATTAGCTTAAGATTTTTCTAAACTCCCATTGAATTTAATCTAATGATCAATAGTTCCTTTAAAAAAATATTTTTTAAATATTTTAATAAATGCCCAATTCTAAGCTCTAGAATTATTTGAAAATTAGAACTCAAATTATACTTAAATCCAATGCAATGTGAGTTTTTCTAGAGACTAACACATGTATGTACATCAAAACTCAAGCTCTATGGTGCCAAGGAATAATTATTTTATTTTCATCACTTCAATGTTCTCAAATTATTTTTATGTTTTATGCTCTAGGGATTCCTCAAGCTGGAGTCGAGCCAAATCTAGATATTAGATTGAACGAATCCGTTGAAGAAAACATGGACCTTGAAGTTAGGGAGGAGACCCAAGTTCAAACAATGCTTGTTGGAGAGGGGTCAAGATCACTTCCTTCTACTGGTATGGATGAGCATATAAAACTAGCACATAAACTTCTCTCACTTATAGCATCATGTTTTATTGAAGTTTGTTTGCTTGCATACATAAAATTCACTTATATAACATCATCTCTCACTTTTTTTTGCAAAATATTTTGTGACATGTAGGAAGGGCTCAACAAGCAGGAAGTTTTCATGCTCAAGTCGAGCCAAATCTAGACATTGGATCAAATTAATCCGCTCAAGAATGCATGGTCCTTGAAGATAGGGAGGAGGCACAAGTTCAAACAATGCATGTTGGAGAGGGGTCGGGAACACTTCCTCCTATTGGTATGGATGAGCATATAAAACTAGCTGAGAAGGTGAGGAAACAAATTTCTCGTAGAAATTTAGATCATTTACTTGAAATGGATATGGAGAAACTTAAATATTATGCCAACCAGCCTTATAATAAGAGAAAGAGGTCAATGACTAAATCTATAAATGGAATGATCAATCATCATTTCAATTGTCTTGATACACTTGAAAAAACACAATTGTTATCACGTTTACTTCTTCGTGATGAGCTCAAAAAGTCATTACAATTGTTGGGTGTACATTCGGCATCAAATAAGAAGAAATACATGGGATTACAAAAGGATATTGTTCAAAATGTTAAAAAGGGTTTAGATTCCATTGGAAAAGGATGTTGATCAGTGGATAAGGCCACTACAAGAAGGGTGATGTTGACATCTATTGTACATCAAGATATAGCAGGAAAAAGAAAAATGTCTGCACTTTCAACTAAAATTGGTTATAGTAGAACCACATTGATAAAATATGAGAAAAAGAGAGTTTTTAGATGAGAGTTTAGAAGGAAATTAGGAAATTATGTGTAGAGCTCCCCGTTCTGACAAGATTGAAGATGTTGTTAGGAACTTGGTCTCGATTTTTGCCATGATTAGACTTCGTCATCATCAAATACTAGAGATGTTATGAGACACAGGATTGGACCTAGTATTTATGAGAAATCATATCAAACATTGGCTAGACATAACCTGGTTGAGATGTATATGAACTTTGTAATACATATCCTCATATAAAGGTGGGCAAACAATGTTTCAAAGGAGTTAAAAGCCATATTATGTGTGAAGATAAACAAGTTTTTGAAACTTGTTGTCATTATCATATTGAATTTGATCTCTACTATCAAGTGTTTTGAAAGATGAAAGAAAGAAAGATGTGGGTTTCAAAATGCCACTCCTAAGCAGAGGCAAGTTTGTTCATAAAGTCTATATTATGTGATCATGAAAATGGACCTCAAATAAACTGCATAAAAAGGAATTTGTGTGGGGCAGTGGAAATTTGGCTAAAATTTCCTTCAAAGAGTAAGGATCTTACGACCTAACAAAGGCAGGTAAATTGCAAGAGGTAAGTATTATTATTTTAGAGTTTATTTGTTTCAATTTCTCATAGATTGTTATTTGGATTCTCTTTGATGTAATGTTTCATTGATCCAAGTGTGGTTTTATTAGTTATTCATATTTTCTTGAAGCATAGGGTACAAGTATGTAAAGTTACAAACAAATTTTGGGAAAGAATCCACAAGGTTGAACTATGTAGAAGAGGAGATTCCCATTGGAAAATTTATGGAAGATTTTCAAAAATTGATACGACCATACATACATCATTCCTTTTTTGCTAAGTGGCAAGCACAACAATTCCAAACATTGAGAGATACTTTTCCACGTGGAACAGTTCTATCAGTAGTTGACTTTGCAGAAAATTACTCCTGTGTACATCAAAAGGAGATTCAATTAGAGTATTACTTTTCAAAGCAGATCACTATTATGGTTCATGTGTGTTATCGACATACACAATCAGAATTGGATGGTGTTGAGAGTACAGATGAAGAACAATCCATTAAGAAATAATATCACTTTTATATTAGTGATGATAAAGAGCATGACACACTTTTTTTCCAACATTGCTTTACAATATTTTTTGAGAATTTGAGAAGCAGGGGTGTAAAATTTGAAAATCATTTTGTATGGTCAGATGGATGTGCAGAACAATTCAAATCTTCACTGACCATTCTATGCACTTTGTAGATATCATAAAATCTACAAAAATACCACATGTTTGGAGTTTTAGAGTGGGCATGGAAAGGTGTTGAGCATGATGGGCGGGAGCTTGCATCAAACGAGCTTTAAGGAAGCATCAAATGAGTTATCTAGAAGATCGTCTAGACAATGCACATGATGTTGTTGAATGGTGCAAGAAATACTTTGCATCAAATGTGGTCGGCACATCTTCAAGAACAAATCGACACATTCCACATAGAGTGTTTTGGGAGATATTGGGTATGTATAAATTGTACATTAATTCAAAAATTTGAATTTATTTAAATTTAAAATATATATATACATATTTGTTCACATAAGTTTTTTTTTGTGCATATGTATCTAGGTGTGGATAGAAGATTGATGCATGGATGCAAGAGGGAAAAAAAAAAAAGATCTTTGCATTGTTTTAGGAGTTCAGATAGTCACCATGGAAGGATATTATGAGCCTGGGGATTACTCTTGTTTTTGCTTGGTACATTGAAACTCATTGTTGATTATGCATGCAACCGATCAAGAACTTGGATATGTTGGTAAATGGATACGTTTTCCACTAGTTGTTTTAGAAACATATGGTAAAGCTTGAGGAAGAAATATTTGAAGACATTCCTTTGATTTCAATTGATTATGACCATATTTCAAGATTGGTTAGAAAAGGTACATGTGTAAGTTTTAAATAATTTAAAATAATATAAATATCTAGTTAATGATCTTTAGAGAGACATTTCTAATTTTTTAGAATTTTTTATGTGTAAGAATTTGGTGTCTGAGAATGTTTTTACTGCGGTCATAGAAGAGCACGGAAACATGAAGGTGTTAGCTATTATTTATTGCGTTACTTGCAGAGGAGGAATAAGCTATGAGAACTGAAACAAATTGATGGAATGTCATTTCCCACAGGTGAGTTTGAATTTAAAATTTTATATACATTGTATTCACATGTGCACATTACATTATAAACATTAAATATATATTGTACAAACCTTGAGCATGAAAATTTTGCACACGTTCATATGTCTTACCCTAGGTTCATGTTTACCATGCAGGTTCTGTTGTAGTGGAAGGGACATATCTAAAACAAGTCAAAGTTGTTCAGCATGGGATTCATTTTGTTGACTATCAACCTGATAACAAGGTATATCAATATAGTCACTTAATAATTGCTACCACTCTACATCTTCATGCAGTTCCACATACACATGGACGAAGAAAATGGAGACTAGATAGTGATGATCATCAAAAAATTCTACATGTTATTGAAGAGCGGGCTGAACCAGAATCTTTGACTTAGATTATATCCATGGTTTTCAAGTTCACTTGTAAACCCTATACATGTTCAAATGAGAACTTATAGTAAGTTGTACATAGTTGTAAATCATTTTGTGTAAATTACAATTAGATGTACATATTTGTTCCATGGAAAATTCTTAAGTTCAAGAATCTTTGATAGCATCATCTCTCACTTTTTTTGGTTGCATGTAAACCCATATATATGATTTCAATCCTTATTTGAAACGTAGTGAATTTTTTTAAAATCATTTTGCCTAAATTACAATTATATGTACATATTTGTTCCATGGAAAATTCTTAAGTTCAAGAATCTTTGATAGCATCATCTCTCACTTTT
>VDFB02381760.1:0-55614 GCA_007258455.2 Sequoia sempervirens | reverse complement strand
ATTTTATCTTTCAAGGAAAAAAAGTTATGTGTTATACGGTGTGCGTCACTTTTTAAAAATGTTGTTTTTTGAAAAAAACCAATTTTCGTGGGAGATGGAAAAATAAGTGCAATCTGATTCCAAAATTTTTGAAAAAAATATTTTTAGAATCTACAGACAAAATGTGACAAGACTCTAGTTTGCATCATCTTCAAATTCCTCACGGTTTAACCGCCATAGGTGCTCGAATGTGAAGATTTAGTTTAAAAAAAAAATCACTGTCCAGTTTGGCCAAACATTGTAAACCACTATTGTTGGATCACCCTATGTATAAACATTTTTGAAAAAAGAAGAATAATTATTTATCTAAATAATTATTAAAAGGCAACCTTTTGTGAAAGGGTGTGATGGTTTGGAAACCACCCATTAAAAGGATATATAAATAATTCATGAGAGACATGGAAAAGACATTCAAGGATGGAGAACATTCAAGGAGAGAAGAGAAAAAGGAAAGAGAAACTAAAAGGGCACAAAAGGAGTGAAGGTTAAGGTCTAGGTGGGCATTTAAACATTTGGAGAAGGGGCACACAACCTATGTCCAACTTGGGGTACAATGTACACCCGAGAATGTCCTAGCCAGGGTTGTGTTTATGTCGTAAAGATAGGTTAGTTCTATGCAAGAACTGATTCCTTTGGGGGTGTTTGTGCCGGGAAATAGCCTAGGTCCATAACCATTCCTCTGAGTGTTTGATAGCAGCCTTTCCATGACTTAAAGATAAGTATTGAAAACCATTGATTTAATAATATTAGAATATTGTCTATATGATTTGGTGTTAATATGATTAATCTATGTGGAGGTGTTACTCAATTTACTATGTTGATTATTTAATTGTCACATGTTTGTAGCTTACATTAATTATTTACATTTATTTTGATAAATTTCATATTATAAATTATATTAACTCTACTATTTGTTATGTTAAATCCGTTGCTAATAATTAATAACCATAAGAGGAAAAGTGACATCACATTTGGTATTAGATCGCGCCTTCCTATTTTGAAAATTTCTTTATGTTTTCATATTCATATTAACTACTCTTTAAAATGCTCCTTGTCTATGTCTAGAATTATAAAATTATTTTAACCTTTGATTCATGAGAATTGATTTTATAAGAACTAACTTATAACTTTTGTTCGTATGTTAATTTTTTCTCTTTGTTCATTGGCATACATGTGTACATCCATATCTATATTTAAAATCTTGTTAAGAGTTAGCATTACTTTGAGAACTCCCTAATTATATCTTGACTTAACTTAAAAAACCATATCTATAATTTATTAATAATTTTTTTATAAGATATCAATCTATAAATTCATAATTTTATTTAATTGTAATAAATTACTAATATTCTTAAAATATAAATAATTTAAAAATAATAATAATAGCTCAACTTTAAATTTACATCTGCCCCTCACTCTTTAAAATCTCAATCCTCCTTATTATGCATATATCCTTTAAATCATATCATATATCGTTAATCATCAATGCTTTTTTACTGACTTGGATTGTGATCGAAAAATATGTTTTTACAATTTCGACTTGCACATGTCGAAGTTCACTTTTTGTTCTAAGACTTCAAATTAAATACTGTGTATTTGTAAGGGAAAACTGTGAGGAATTATGAAGTTACTTTTGCTTGCTTGGCTGCGACTTAGGTTCTTAAACCATGTCATTGGTCTTTTAAATTATTCTAAAGGTAATAAAGAATATACGATCATTTTATCAATAAGTATTCCGATGAAAATATTGTATAACTTGCTTTCATATTTGAAATTTTAAAACTTTTATTCTTCAAAAAGGCACATTGTCCAACATGTAGGATACCCAAATTTTCTATCCATTTTGTGGCACCAACCACATGTCATTTTTGTTAAGTTAGCACCAACCATGTAATAGTTAGTAATTTTTTTGATAAACCCTAGGGATTGCAATATAGCTCATTAGGTTTCTAGACGAGGCAAGGTTTAAACTTATTATCATGCTTGCATATGGATTCATCCCATCTTGGTAAGATGAAAAAGGTTTGTTATTGTCTCTATAGGATTGATATTATGTGGAGTTACTTTGGCACTTGTGTTATAAAAATCAAATGATAACCTCCCTTGAGAGTAAATTTGAATGACATATTGCAATGTACAAATTAGGTTGTATCATGGAAATTTAAAGTATGATACCAGGCGTGTTATAATTCAAACTTAGCTTTTTTTAAGGGTAATCTTAATAGTTCACTCACATAAATCCAACTATTAGATGGTTGATGAAGTTCTAGAAATATCAATTTATTTATACATCATACGATCTCAAAAAAACTTGAGAATAGATTTACAATATAAAATCCATCTTCTGTTTAGCTAGCATCCTCTTATAAAAGAAATTTGTCTTCATATTAAGATAGTATCATGTCAACTTATTTTTGTTTAGCTTTGTGTCTAATTTGAGAAAATACTTTTATCATGTTTGATATGTCTATTTTAAGTTGCATTTTGGGCCCATAACCCACAGGTCCTTGGATTCACATTTTAAACTTGGAAAATTGGCATTGTGTTTGGAATGAATTGGTGAGAATAACACCACGTTGTTATAAGATATGAAACCAAATAGGCTCTTAGGCTTAGACATGGGGACATGTTGAATCTTAAAGGGGGAGAGACTATCAATTCCAACCTTTTCTATGCAAGTAGGTTGTGTGATGTTTAAATCTTTCACATGTCTCTTTCATAAATCACTTTAGTGAATTTTCCTATGTTGTCAAACTTATAAAAAAGCAATAGGGTTATTGAAGATTCATATCAATAATTTGGTCCTAGTATTTTTATCAAGTACCTTGTGGGTAGCCATAACCTATTGTTGTTTTCTTTTGCTTAAGGTGCTTAATGGGAATTTTTTTCTATTTTCTATTGTACTTTGTTATTGGACTTGATCAACCCAATAACTGGTGCAGGAGCACCAAGGCAACATCAGGTAGCACTAGGCAAATCTGGAAGCCTAGCATGAAATTTTGAAACTTTAATACTTCAAGGTCATGTTGACCATTTGATTTTGAGTTAGAGATGTTAGAAGATGTTAGGATGAAGGTTGATCAGTAGCATATGGTAGATTGAATGAGTTGCACAATTTCTTTTCACTAGGAATCACTAGAATTTGGGAAATAAAGCCAAAATGTTGCAATTATGTAATTTTGGCCTAATAGGGTGGTTATGTCCGACCAAGGGAGAGGTAACCAAATTGGAAGCCTTTAAAAGGTAGTCCTTGAATTGTAATGGGGGTTGGAAAAAGCATTGTATTTCTTTGAGTTTACTATTCAAATGAAAGAGCATTGAATTTCTTGCAATTTTCTGGTTTTTAGTACTTAATTGTGTGTTAATGGAGAGTTTCAGGCTTTGAGCAGTGTGTGGAACGTGTGGTATCTATCTTACAAGCTTTGTGTGGTCATTGGTGGTGTTGTTTCATCGTTGCATAGCTTTGTTCTTAGTAGGTTTTTGTTCTTTTTATTGTTGATCAGTTTAGTACACTGTTATTCATGGAGTCTTAGACCTCTGTTTTCCACTATACCTGGTGTATAGCCATGGGGAATGAGGCTAAGCTCCATGCTTGTATATAGGATAGGTTTAGGAGATTGTAGGAAGCATGGTTACATGGTAAAGGTCTTCTCCTAGGCGATCTTGACTGTGCCCGGCTAGGAAATACCGTGCAAACCAAGCCCTAATGTTGCAGGGGTGTTAATTCCCTATCAATCAAGGTGTGTGGTGGAAGCAGAAAACCTTACAAAGGTTTGGCAGGAAGGCAGAGTCTTCACCAGTCCATTTGGTGGCTGAAAGAAACAAACAATTCATAGTGAGGTCAAGAAATGGCCTAAAAAGCCCTAATTCTCACAAAATCAGGGTTACGCCTATGTACGGACTGAGAAAGCCTGAAACCTCAAAAATCCTTGAGAGGTTTGAAAATGAACTAGGGTCTCAGAAGGAAGTTTGTGAAGTTCTTTAGAAAATTTGGAAGTTTAAGCCTACTTTCTCGGGTTAGGAGGCCTAATTGGGGCTCAAGGGCTACTAGCCCTTTTTAAACCCTAGAATAGGGTTTGGTGAGAACGATGGAGAAATGAAGATTGGTGAATGATCAGGAACCATAGAGGGATGGTTTTGAAGCTATAGAAGACACCCCATGCCCCTACAACAAGTTAGTGAGGTTTGGAGGGTTAGCTAGCCTTTAGGAAGATTAAGGGCTAAGGAGAGAATGGAGGAGAAAGCACCAAGATTGGCTTGGTTAGGGAAATGTAGATGATAGTAGGGTTGGCCAGGAGAACCAGGGGTTCCTAACAACAACAGGGCCTATAGGTTAAGAAGGTGGAGAGTGACACCAAAGGGGTTTGCCAAGGTGTGACCCAGAGCATGGGACAGTGAGTGTTCCATCCAACCTTACCCTATTAGATTGGTATCAGAGCAAGTAAAAGATTTGGAAAGGATCTTGTATGTCAGACCTTGAATCCAGTGGTTCTACCATCATGGTGACAAATGCAGAATTGGCCAAGATGGTTGAAGAGCAAGAGGAGGACAATAAGTTGTTAAAAGAAAGAATAGAGCAACTTGAGAAAGCATTGAACAATGTGAAGTTGGAAGGAAAAATACCAAAGGAAGAAGAGGTTGCAGAGGAAGACAAGATCCCTGAACCTGACCCTGTTTTGGAGGAAGAGCCTTTCTTGAAAGCATTGAAGGCGTTGAGTGGAAAAGGACTTGAAGGAATACCACTGTTTAGTGGAAAAATGGAAGCTTATTTAGTTGTTGATTGGGTAGAGGGAATGGAAAACCATTTTGAATGTGATGGAGTCACTAAGGCATAGAAGGTAAAGGTGGCCAAGTCAAGAATAAGAGGTTCTGCCTTGACATGGTGGAAGTTCATTCAGACATAGAGGGAAAAAGAAGGTAAGCAGCCTATCTCTACTTGGAAGGGAATGGTTGCCAAGATAAGAGAAGCATACATGCCAGATGACTATGAGATTCAGTTACACAAGAAGAGGCAAAGCTTAAGGCAGAAAGACCAAGATGTGAATACCTACACAGAGGAGTTTCAAAAACTTTGTATGAGGTCTAATGTAACAGAGGATGAGAGTCTCAAGGTGGTGGTTTGAAATGGAACATTCAAGAGGAGATGGCTCTTTTAAGTCCTAAGACAGTACATCAATGTTACCAATTGGCTGTCAAGATTGAGGAAAGGAACAAGAGGAAGCAAGACCAGGCTTCTAAGGGCAGAGGCAAAGGCAGAGATCAAAGAGATCAAAGAGGACAGCGAGGTGGCTACCAAGGTAGAGGCAATGACCAAAGAAACCAAGGAGAGTCTAAATTAATAAAGCATGGAGGTGAAACATCTTCTAGAGGAGGATACAACAAGGGTAGAGGACCTCAAGGAGGTTCAAACAGAGGAAGAGGAGCAGGCAGGAGCAATTCATACTTTGCAAACATGAAATGCTACCATTGTGGTCAAGTTGGACATCCAACTTATAGGTGCCCGGAGAAAGCATTTTCATCAAGCAATGAGAAGAGAGTGGCTTATGCACAAGAGGACACCATGAGTCCTAAATCATCCGAGGTCAGTCATATTGAATCTGAGGTAGGAGAGAATCTAATGTTCAATAGAGTTTTGATCAGACAACCGGTCAAGGAAGAACCAAAACAAAGAAGAGATCTATTTAGAGTAAGGTGCAAGATACTTGGTAAAGTATGCAAGGTCATAGTAGATTCAGGTTCAACAGACAATATTATCTTAGAGGAGGCGGTAATGAAACTGAAATTGGAGAAGATACCCCACACTAACCCCTACAAGGTCACATGGCTAAACAAAGGGCAGAGTGTTTTAGTGAATGAGCAAGTAACGGTGGAGTTTTCCATTGGAGGGTACAAGGACAAGTTAGTTTGTGATGTTTTACCCATGGATGCATGCCATCTACTATTGGGTAGACCATGGCAATATGACAGAGGTGTCATATATGATGGGAAAGAGAACACCATCTCATTCAAGAAGGATGGGAAGACTTTCAAGTTGCAATCACTGTCAGAAGAAGAAGAGGGACAATCAAAGACACCAAACATCATGTTGAGCAGTGGTAAAGAGTTCCTTAACAACCTACATCAAGGGGGTGAAGGATATGTGGTTGTGTTACAACCTAAAGAGGAAGACAAGGCTGAAAAGACAGTCATACCCGGAGTAGTCCTAAAGTTGTTGGATCAGTTCAAGGACATTGTCAGTGATGGTACACCTGCAACTTTACCTCCAAAGAGAGCCATTAGTCATCAAATTGACTTCATACCTGGAGCTTCATTACCAAACAAAGCAACATACAAGCTGACACCATATCAGAATCTAGAGGTAGCTAGCCAAGTGCAAGAATTGTTGGATCAGGGATTTATTCAAAAGAGCATCAGCCCATGTGTAGTACCAGTGGTTTTAGCAACCAAGAAAGGTGGTAAGTGGAGGTTATGCACTGATTCTAGAGCAATAAATAGGATCACCATTAGGTATAGGTTCCCTATTCCTAGAATTGAAGACTTGATGGATTGTCTTGGAGGAGCTCAGTACTTCACCAAGTTGGATCTCAAGAGTGGATACCATCAGATCAAAATTAAGGATGGAGATGAGTGGAAGACAGCTTTTAAGACAAATGATGGGTTATATGAATGGAGAGTTATGCCATTTGGCCTCTCTAATGCCCCTAGCACATTCATGAGGCTCATGAATGAAGTGATTAAAGACTTTACAGGGATATTTGTGGTAGTGTATCTTGATGACATCCTCATATACAGCAAGACAGGAGAAGAGCATTTGAAACATGTGGAATTGGTTCTTAGAAGGTTGCAAGAGGAGAAGTTAGCAATCAATCTAGAGAAGTGTGAGTTCTTTAAGCAAGAGCTAGTCTATTTGGGTTTTTTAGTGTCCAAAGGATCATTGAAGATGGATCCAAGCAAGGTGGAAGCCATCCTAAACTGGCCTACACCAACTACAGGGACAGAGGTAAGAATTTTTCATGGATTGGCTCAATTTTATAGGAAATTCATAAGGAACTTTAGTGGTATATGTGCACCAATTCTAGATACAATCAAGGGTGGTTTAAAAGCTAAGTTTGTGTGGACTCAAGAAGCTAAGAAAGGGTTTGAGAAACTGAAACAAGAGGTGGAAAATCAACCTATTCTCTTGTTCCCTAGTTTTGAAAAATTGTTCACTGTTGAATGTGATGCAAGTGGAGTGGCAGTAGGCGGAGTGTTAAGTCAAGAGGGCAGGCCTGTAGCCTTCTTTAGTGAGAAGCTCAATGAAGCCAAGAAGAAGCATTCAACCTATGACTTAGAACTTTATGCTTTGGTTCAGTCATTTAGGAAATGGAGGCATTACCTTCTACCCAAGGAGTTTGTAGTCTTTACTGACAATCAAGCACTTAGTTTTATCAACACTCAAGAGAAGTTGAGTAATAGGCATTTGAAATGGATGGAATACATCCAAACTTTTACCTTCACCATCAAGCACAAGAAGGGACAGCTAAACAAAGTAGCAGATGCATTAAGCAGGAGATTGTTCACAGTGCAAGAGATACAGATCAAGAGCATTGGCATAGAGAGTTTCAAGGATCTCTATGGGGAAGATGAAGATTTTTCAGAGGTCTACAAGGTATGTTCTAACTTTGAGAATCATTTCCATAGCCAATACTCAGAGTATACATTGAAAAGTGGGTTATTGTTTAAAGGGAATCAGTTATGTGTTCCAAGAGGGTCAATGAGGGAAAATTTGATTCAGGAAAATCATAATGGAAGTCTTAGTGGACATTTTGGCATCAACAAGACTTTAGAAATAGAGCAAAGATTCTATTACTGGCCTAAGTTGGCAAGAGATGTTAGAAAGTATGTGGAACAATGTGTTGTGTGTATGAAGGCTAAGGGAGGAGCTAGTAATGCTAGTCTATATCAACCCCTACCCATTCCTAACAGACCATGGGAGTGTGTGAGCATGGATTTTGTGGTAGGCCTTCCTAAGACCAAGACTGGTTTTGACAGTGTCTATGTAGTGGTAGACAGATTTAGTAAGATGAGTCATTTTATTCCCTGCAAAACTACTCATGATGCAAGCTACATAGCTCATCTCTTCTTCAAGGAAGTTGTAAGGATCCATGGATTGCCTTTGAGCATTGTTTCAGACAGGGATGTGAAGTTCATGAGTCACTTTTGGAAGACTCTATGGAGAAGATTGGGTACAAATTTTTCTTTTGGATCAGCTTACCATCCTCAGACCGATGGTCAAACAGAGGTGGTTAACAGGGTGCTAGGTAACCTTCTAAGGTGCCTAACTAAGGAGTATGGACAGACATTGGATATGGTTATCTCACAAGCTGAGTATGCTTACAATGATAGTGTGAACCGGACCATAGGGAAGAGTCCTTTTGAAGTTGTGTATGGGATGCACCCAAGAGGCATATGTGAGCTCAGAGATCTTGGAGCTATGGAACAAATAAGTGGACATGCAGAAGACTTCAGTTAGACCATGAAAGAGATTCAAGAGCAGGTGAAGAAGACAGTCACCGAGGCTACACAAAAATTGAAAGAGAAGGCAGATATGTCAAGGAAAGATGTGCAATTTCAAGTAGGGGACTATGTTATGGTCCACCTTAACAAGTCAAGGTTGCAGAAGGGAATGTCAACCAAGTTGTAGATGAAGAGAGTAGGACCCTGCAAGATATTGGCCAAGTATGGCAAGAATGCATACAAGGTGGAGTTACCTACCGATCTAGGAATCTCACCAGTGTTCAGTGTAGCTGATTTGATCAAGTATAAGGGGACATTCAATGATGTGGGTCAGAACAGTCAGGAGATCTTCAAGGACATCAGCAATGTATCCTTACCTAGTCAAGACAAGCCTCAAGCAGAGCAGATCTTGGAGTCAAGAGTGAAGAAGGCTACAAGACATAAAGTGTACATGGAGCACCTTATCAAGTGGAAGAACAAGCATGAATTAGAAGCTACATGGGTGCAAGAAGACCAGTTCAATAATTTTGGCATTGACCTTTCATTTATCTCTCCTTCCATTCCTTAGTGTTTGGGATGAGAGGGGGAGAATGGTGCAGGAGCACCAAGGCAACATCAGGTAGCACTAGGAAAATCTAGAAGCCTAGCATGAAATTTTGAAACTTTAATACTTCAAGGTCATGTTGACCATTTGATTTTGAGTTAGAGATGTTAAAAGATGTTAGGATGAAGGTTGATCAGTAGCATATGGTAGATTGAATGAGTTGCACAATTTCTTTTCACTAGGAATCACTAGAATTTGGGAAATAAAGCCAAAATGTTGCAATTATGTAATTTTGGCCTAATAGGGTGGTTATGTCCGACCAAGGGAGAGGTAACCACCTTGGAAGCCTTTAAAAGGTAGTCCTCGAATTGGAATGGGGGTTGGAAAAAGCATTGTATTTCTTTGAGTTTACTATTCAAATGAAAGAGCATTGAATTTCTTGCAATTTTCTGGTTTTTAGTACTTAATTGTGTGTTAATGGAGAGTTCCAGGCTTTGAGCAGTGTGTGGAACGTGTGGTATCTATCTTACAAGCTTTGTGTGGTCATTGGTGGTGTTGTTTCATCATTGCATAGCTTTGTTCTTAGTAGGTTTTTGTTCTTTTTATTGCTGATCAATTTAGTAGACTGTTATTCATGGAGTCTTAGACCTCTGTTTTCCACTATACCTAGTGTATAGCCATGGGGAATGAGGCTAAGCTCCATGCTTGTATATAGGATACGTTTAGGATATTGTAGGAAGCATGGTTATATGGTAAAGGTCTTCTCTTAGGCAAGCTTGACTGTGCCCGGCTAGGAAAGAGAGTGCAAACCAAGCCCTAACGTTGCAGGGGTGTTAATTCCCTATCAATAAAGGTGTGTGGTGGAATCAGAAAACCTTACAAAGGTTTGGCAGGAAGGTAGAGTCTTCACCAGTCCATTTGGTGGCTGAAAGAAACAAACAATTCATAGTGAGGTCAAGAAATGGCCTAAAAAGCCCTAATTCTCACAAAATCAGGGTTACGCCTGTGTACGGACTGAGAAAGCCTGAAACCTCAAAAATCCTTGAGAGGTTTGAAAATGAACTAGGGTCTCAGAAGGAAGTTTGTGAAGTTCTTTAGAAAAGTTGGAAGTTTAAGCCTACTTTCTCGGGTTAGGAGGCCTAATTGGGGCTCAAGGGCTACTAGCCCTTTTTAAACCCTAGAATAGGGTTTGGTGAGAACGATGGAGAAATGAAGATTGGTAAATGATCAGGAACCATAGAGGGATGGTTTTGAAGCTATAGAAGACACCGCACGCCCCTGCAACAAGTTAGTGAGGTTTGGAGGGTTAGCTAGCCTTTAGGAAGATTAAGGGCTAAGGAGAGAATGGAGGAGAAAGCACCAAGATTGGCTTGGTTAGGGAAATGTAGATGATAGTAGGGTTGGCCAGGAGAACCAGGGGTGCCTAACAACAACAGGGCCTATAGGTTAAGAAGGTGGAGAGTGACACCAAAGGGGTTTGCCAAGGTGTGACCCAGAGCATGGGACAGTGAGTGTTCCATCCAACCCTACCCTATCAATAACCTTGTACAATTGCCTTATTATACTAAGATTATATTTGTACATTTATTTTGATATATGAAAAGAGGATATTCATGTAGTCCAGAATGCATGAATACCATCTTTTAATGTGTGTTGAATTTATAGATTATACTTTTATAAATTATGAGTTACCACATAGTATTGGACATGCATAGTAATTATTATGTGATTCCATTGTAATACTTTAATAATTTAAAGAAGCTACATGAGTGAGTAAAATGATAAATTTGAAGGATAGGAGGTTAAGTACATAAACTATAATTATCTTTTGAATTATAAATTCATGATATATTTCATAAGACATCTATATAGTTCTCATCATAATTTGGACTAGAAAAGTGCTTTTAAATTACTTGTGAATTTACAGAAGCAAATAATGTAGATAAAGTAAGTATTATGAAAAATACAAGTATTTGATGTTAGTATCTTTAATTATTGATTATGTGCTTCTTTGAGTTGTGATGCAAATGCATCTTGTGCTACTGAGGACAGTAGTTAATTTACAGGGGGGAATTATTATGTTTCTTTTTCCCCAAGAGAAGAGAAATATATAAATATCCCTTTGCAATTAAAAGGGAGATAGAAAATAAATGATATTATGATCCTTTGGTTAAAAGAGAGATTAACAAAGAATATGTATAAACACTTTTGAAAAAAGAAGAATAATTATTTATTTAAATAATTATTAAAAGGCAACCTTTTGTGAAAGGGTGTGATGGTTTGGAAACCACCCATTAAAAGGATATATAAATCATTCATGAGAGACATGGAAAAGACATTCAAGGAGAGGAGAAAAAGGAAAGAGGAGCTAAAAGGGCACAAAAGGAGTGAAGGTTAAGATCTAGGTGGGAATTTAAACATTTGGAGAAGGGGCACACAACGTGTTTCCAACTCAGGGTACAACGTACACCCAGGAGTGTCCTAGCCAAGGCTATGTTTATGTCATAAAGATAGGTTGGTTTTGTGCAAGACCCGTTTCCTCCGGGGGTGTTTGTGTCGGGAAACAACCTAGGTCTATAACCATTCCTCTGAGTGTTAGATTCCCTCTAAGTGTTGGATGGTAGCCTTTCCATGACTTTAAGATAAGTATTGAAAACCATTGATTTAATAATATTGGAATATTGTCTATATGATTTGGTGTTAATATGATTAATCTATGTGGAGGTGTTACTCCATTTATTATGTTGATTATTTAATTGTCACATGTTTGTAGCTTACATTAATTATTCACATTTATTGTGATAATAGTGCATAAATTATAAATTATATTAACTCTACTATTTGTTATATTAAATCCATTGCTAATAGTTAATAACCATAAGAGGAAAAGTGACATCACAATTATGGAGGGTATTTAGTAGAAGGAATTCATGAGGCTTTGGTGAAATTGAAGAAAGGAGAGGTTGGGGTCAAGTTCCCTTGGTATTCCTTGTTTGTGCACATGATTCTTTTCAGAGGTGCCACTTATTTTGGCAAGGATATGTCATTGGATGGGAAGGAGGGTGATTTGGAGTCGTCCATTCAATGTTGGACCACTATCTTGGATAAGGATGATATAGAAAAATTGACTATGTGATGTTCAAGAATTTATTTTCCTCCAAGTTGAGGAGAGTTTTGATTGTTAACATGCCAAGGATTCCAAGTGCCTTGCATGACTTTTTGAAACTCAAGGAAAGGAGACCTGAATTAGGGATTGATCAAAATTGGGGAGACATTATTCCCTATCCCACTTACACAATATTGAGAGTATATGGTACAACTATCTCCCCTATCCTGTTGCCTAAGGATGTACTAGAGAGAATTGGATTGCTAGAAGTAATGTGGCAATTAGGTGATGTGGAAAACAACCAATTGAAGGATCAAGGAAAGGGAACCTTTTTCCCTTCATATACTTGTTTTCCAGATTTTGTGATGATAAAGGGGGGATGGAATAAAATAAATGACATACTTAAGCCCCTAAACATGAGGAGAGAAGGAGAAAGGAACCATGACCCCAAAGGATAGATGGTCTGGTTAAAGATGAGAAATAGAAGTTCTAAGTTCACTCACAACTTCTATTTTTCTGAGGATGTTATAAGGAATATTTTTGATTTCCAGAAGCAAGAGTAGAGGAAAATGAGATGGATTGTGTTCAACAAGCTAGAGAGAGAGTTGCAATCCATGGACCCTCAATTTGTAGCCCTTGCTGAAATTTCCAATGAGACGTAAAGAATGGAGCATATGTTCCAAAATTTTGAGATAGTGGTTGGTCACCTAAAAGGTGAGAGAATAATTCAAGAAAAAGGGAAAGCTCCTATTGAGGATGAACAAGATGTGGGGGATACCCCTATGATGGAGGAAATGCCAACATACCAATCTCACAAAGAACAAAAAGTAATTATTTTCACAAGAAGGAAGAATAAAGCAAAGAGAAAGGATATAATTTTTGCTTCTTCTCAACAAGAGGAGCAAAGGGCCCCTTCACCAGTGTCACAAATTCCACCACTATCTCCCCCTAGGTCAATGGGACCAAAAATTGTTGACATTGATTCACCACCAAGACAAGCATCATCACCCAGGAATCCACCTCAGAAGAAACAAAGGGTTGAATCCAGTGTCTTAGTGGACTATGATGATGATTCTGAGGATGAAATCTAGGTATCAGAAGAAGAGATGCAATTGGGAATGCTTTCTCCATTGAGAGAAATAGTGCCACAATAGCTAGGTTTAAGGTTGAGAAAAGTTGACCTTACTGGAATAAACAATACCGATGATGTTAGAATTAAAGTATGTACAAAATTCCTTGATGATGATTCTTTTGTAAAGTCCAAAGCTTTCATAGAGTTTTCTTGGAGAGCTAAAAAGGATGAATTTGTAAATAATGTTGCATTGCAAAGAAGCCTCCATCCAAAGTTACTTCATGCAACCATTCAAGAATAGGTAATAAAGGAAATGAAAGACAAGTTTCAAAGAATGACTGCATCTGAAGGCAGAGAGCTAGTGAGGAAGAGTGGTGTTTTGCTATTACTAGAATGGGACTTAGCCTCTACAATTGCTTTTGATATAGTGAAAATATGTGACAAACCCCTTTATAATTCTGAGGAGGAAGCTACCATATCACTGCAAGGATCTTCATTCAGTGAGCAATGGGATACCTTGGCTATATGGGCCTTTGCCCCCAACACAAAGAACCTTGACATTCCAGAGCCTGCTTCAAATTATAGGGGAGGCTTGATAATAAAAAGAGTATCAGATACATCAACAATTGAGGCGGAAAAAATGTAAGTAAATGTTGCTCAATTTACAAAGGCCATGTTTGAATTTGTTATATTCGAGAAGGAGAAATTCAGGAAGAAGTACAATGATTTATCGGTTGATTATGGGAAAAATCAGCAACACACCATGCAATTATAAACTGAGTTAGCATTGTTGAAGGAAAAAATGCAAAACTTACAACATGGTGAGCCAATGGAGACTAATGTTGCTTCTCCCACTTCTTCACATGAACCAACACTTGTTGTTTCAACACATCCAACAAGTACTTCATGGGTAATTGTTCCCTACAATATAGGAAGTGTGCCCATTTCAATTAAGGAGCCAAGGACATCTAGTGCACAACAAGAAGAGGTCAATAGGGAAGAACTACTCTAGAAGTTGAATGAGTATGAAGAGAAATGTGACAAACATTATAGAGAAATATTTGTTAGTAATATGAAAATTATCACTATGGTCCTAGAACATTTGAATAGAGGAGTGAATAACAGACTAATTAGCATCCATGTTAATTATTCTGCTATGAAAGATGCAATAAACAATTTTGATATTGATAAGGAGTTAGCAATTCCTCTTATGGAGACATGGATCACTAGGCTACAAGATTTGAGAATAATGGAAGTGGGAGCAAAGCATGATGCCAATGCACATGAAAAATATCAAGCCCACCCCCAAGACTATAAATGGAATACATGAATTTAGGGGAAAGATTGAGCCTCTAGAAGCCATGATAAGGGAGTTGCTTAAAGGTTCTCATGAAATGAATCATGGTCTTCTCCCTTCCTTATTAAAAGATGATGGAAATATTAAAACCTTGTAGGATTGGAGGAAGGAAATAAATGATGTGATTTCAAAGCAAACAACTTTATTTTGTCAAAGAAATGATATGGGCATGTTGTAAAAGAACATGGATATGCTCACCCATGTAGGAGTTGTTCTGGAAGATTTTGACAAGGAGTAAAACTAGGTGGTAACTAAATATACCCCTTATAGAACAAAGGTTGATGAAATCATAAAATTCAATTGGCCTACAAAAGAGGAGTTTCAAGCCTGGAAAGATAAGTACTTGGATGTGTTGGACGATTGAGCTACTATTATGAAGGGATGAGTACAATTTTTTCCTTGTGAGTCTGAAACTATGGTGAATAACGAATGGGAGAAGTGCAATGCATAGCCTAGAACTAGTACAGATTAGAATTTTGCTAAAGTATGGATAAAATATTGTCTTCTCCCTAATTTGAATTTGATGATAAGGTTGCAGACATGGATGAGTTTCTTGTCTTTTTTTCCTTATACTCTTCATGCTTTCTTTCATCTTTGCTTGTACATGGACACATTTTTGGAGTATGTGGATATTGTCAAATCAGCTCAAAGATGCCTTTTGGAATGTGGGACCTGATCTTCAACAACAAATGAAAATAACTTTTGTCTCATGTAACACTTCCCTCCATTTGAGGATGCAAATATAACTGCAAAGGGAATGTATTTTGTAATGGTTCAATTGAATTGCGACATGTGTGCTTTCTAGCCCGAAGCTTGTTTTGCTCCATTTCTATAAGAAGGAATTTAAGGCTAGAAGTACAAGTTCATTGTTTTGCATTGTTAACAAAGAATTTTGTAAAGAGAATACTGAGCATTTTAGATTCTAGTATTAGGTAGAGGATAGAATGTGGAAATACTATAATGCAGTGTTGTCAAAGCTTAACAATGTTATGTATGAATCTATTGTCAAATTATGTTTCCATTAATTCTGACTCTGTTACTAGGATGAGGCATTGATCTAAGTGAGTGTTAATGATATATTTGTTGGTCAATTCAATAGAAAATCACTTTTATAAACAAACTCTCTTAAATGTATTATAATTGCTATCATTTTGTGTTAAATTTCTATTCTCATGCTCTAAATGTGGAGTGTTGTTAAGGAGCAACCAACTTATTTGATACATTCCATTTGTTGAGCTATTATATGGGAATTCATCTGTTATTTACAATGTATTCGGTCATTAGGTGTAGAGGCCTTTAAATACATTGTGGGATCACCCTCCCAGGTCTTGCAGAGCCCAAAGTGTAGGAGAGTAAGTGCACAAACTTGAGTCCACGAAACGTGGAAGTTTTTGCCTTAGCCAAAAAATTGAAATCAGCATTGCAAAAACTAGATCCCGATTTTAAAAAATTGGGATCCCATTTAGCTTCGGGATCCCGAGCCTAAATACAAAATGGGATCCTACTTTTTAAAAATCGGGATCCCATTTCCTAAAGGATCCTAAACCGATGGACAAGGAACGGGATCCCGATTACTACGAAACGGGATCCCGATTTATAAAAATCGGGATCCCATTTTGTAGAAATCAGGATCCTGTTTTCTAATTCTATTTATTTTTTTAAAAACGAATAGAGTTTATTTTGCAGCAGACGAGATCCCAAGTATAGGCGACATCAACCTCCACAAACAGCTCAAGGTACCTGCCCACGCCCCTTTTTTTGCATTTTTCCATTTCTTATTGAAATTGTGAATAAAATAAGTGAATTTACCCAAAAAAAATATTTTATTTCACGTTTTGAGCTTTTTTTTCCTGTTATAGTAGAAATGAGTAATTGTAGAAATAGATCAAAAAATGCAATGAAACCTGAAGATTTTTAAATAGAAATGAAAAAATGAGCCTTGAATTGTGTTTTACAAACAAAATTTAGCTTTTGAAATCTAAATTGTTCGATTAAACCAAAAAAATTTGAATTTGAAAACCCTAATTGAAATGAAACAAAAAAAATTGCATTTCAAAACCCTAGAAATTGAAATGAAATAAAAAATTGCATTTAGAAACCCTAATCAAGCTTTTTGAAACCCTGAATTCAAATCAAACGAAAAAAATTGAATTTGAAAACCCTAGTTTGAATTGAAACGAAAAAATTGCATTAAAAACCCTAATTGTTTAGAAATTGAAACCCTAAATTGAAATTGAACAAATCATTTTGATTTTGAAAACTAGGTAATTTCGAGCTCAAGAAAATTCATTTGCATTGCTTAAATGTTTTTAATTTTTTTTGCATTGTATGGAGAAAACG
Source organism: Sequoia sempervirens (assembly GCA_007258455.2). Classification (NCBI taxonomy): domain Eukaryota; kingdom Viridiplantae; phylum Streptophyta; class Pinopsida; order Cupressales; family Cupressaceae; genus Sequoia; species Sequoia sempervirens. Next base: position 38,660 of record VDFB02381760.1, on the reverse strand, counting down.
ATATGTTAAACTTTAGTGTCAATGTTAAATTATAATTAGATTAGAAAACAATATGTTAAAGAATAGTTAAAATTCATAAAGTTTATCAATGTTTGTTTGCAAATTTAGTTAGCAAATTCGTAAATCCAAGCACGTACAATCGATTCCAAATGGCACTAATTTGCAAGTCTAAATTATTCCAAGGGCCACCCAAACTTCACCCTAAGTTTGCTAAACCCTAAACCCTGAACTGTAAAATCTAAACCCTCAACACTAAAGCATTTGAATTTTGTCTTAGGACCTTAAAATGAAATTTGGTTGCCTTAAAAAACCCTCTGTTGTCACCATCCAGTAGAGATTTTTGTAATGTTTTCACTTATTTGAAAACATAATATAAAACCTTTTGGATTCTACAAGTTTATAAAGAGTGGATGATCACTCTCTATGACACTTAGACATCATCAATAGGGATCTAAATCATTGGAAGAAAACTTTATTCTATTATATCCACAAGATAGGAGAGCATGAGTGAGAGTGTTATGGGTAAAGTTTCTTTCATTGGACATACCTAAAATTATGTAGGTTCAATGTCAAGAATGGGTGTATTTGGTAGATTTATGAAAACTATTATGAATATCTAGAATACCATAAAAGTATAATTATAGTAATTCCAATTGGAAACACTTGGGTATATATCATATGAAATTTAAATAGTAAGGTGTCTATTATATAGGAGAGTTGATAATACATGGAAAGAGGTTTGTATGGGAATATATGTATTAAGAAACACATACCATAACCTCTATAGGATTTTTAAGATGTGATCCTAGATAATAATCCACCCATCCTCAAGCATAATGGATTCTTTAGCAATTAAGGGAGATTCAATAACCATAAAATTACCTATATTTTGATACTATATAGATTTATGTGGAAGGATAGAAATGCATCGGTAAGGAGGCCAAGATGGAACCATTTAACACCTAAGGTACACCTATTACATGGGAAAGGGAGGAGGTACATGATGATAGGTTGGAGGAACTAGGTTATTATTACAATAGAGAGAGGAGGAGGATTCATATTATGCTCCTATAAATAAGAGGTCAATTTAGAAGATTAAAAGAACTTTAATAACAAAGGAAATAATTCTATAGAGGGAGTGAGTGGGATTTTTGGAAATACACAAGGAGAGAGGTGAAGGTCCCAACACCTACATAGATTCATACATGAAATACACCAATCTAGGCACTTCCTAGAAGGATCAAGATCCATGTGAATAGCCTCTTTTTATTTTTGTATCTTCTACATATGTATATTTATTCCTTTATTATGTGATTAAAATTATGTATGATATAACTTATTAATAAGTGATTACAAGTATAATTATTAAAATATTTCATATTTATTTTGATATCCTCTAATGTAGGAGGAAATTTTTACTTGTTTTGATAGATGTATGTTATTTTTGTGATATGTAGAGATTGATTCATTTTTAACTTGATACTTTTTTTTATTAGAGGGGTAAACACTTTTGACCCAGAGCTATGAACCAATGAGGTCACAGTATGACTAAATTTGGACCTCACTAGACATCTAGATCCCCTTAAGCCATCCTACCCTAAATCATAAATCAATTTCTTAAGGGGTCCCAATATGACATTTCTTAAGGGGATCCAAGAAGTTCTTAAAATTTGGTGAAGTTTCCCAAGGCAACCAAATTTAACAATAATAAGATCGTGCAAGATTATAATATGAATGAGATTTCATGATCTAGGTTGGTCAGTTGAAACAAGAGTAGATCTCAATCAACTATTCCACAAGAAAATGTTCTTCACTAACTTGCAAGTTCATTATATTCTAAGGGGCACCAAAAATTCACCCTAAGCTATGTAAACCCTAAACCTTAAACTCTAAAATCTAAACCCTAAACACTAAACCATTCATTTTTTCCTACTTGACCTTAAAGTAAAATTTGGTTGCCTTAGGAAAATCTACCAAATTTCATTCCCTTATGCCATGTAATTTTGTCATAGGATCTTACTACATAGATTCCCTTAAGTTATCTATTACCCTAAACCCTAAACTCTAAACTCTAAACCCTAAACCCTAAAGCCATTTTTTCTTAGGCTCTTAATGAAATTTGGTTGCCTTAGGCAACTCCACCAAATTTCATTCCCTTATGCCATGTAATTTTGTCCTAGGATCTTACTACATGTAGATCCCCTTAAGCTATCATATTACCCTAAACCCTAAACTCTAAAGTCTAAACCCTAAACCCTAAAGCCATCATTTTTTCTTTAAAGGCTCTTAATGAAATTTGGTTGCCTTGGGCAACTTCACCAAATTTTATTCACTTGAGCCATGTCATTTTCTCCTAGGACCTCACTAGACCTAGATCCCCTTAAGCCATCCTATCACCCTAAATCGTAATTCTATTTCTTAAGGGGTCCCAATATGACATTTCTTAAGGGGATCAAAGAAGTTCTTAAAATTTGGTGTTCAAAGTTGCCCAAGGCAACCAAATTTAACAATAATAAGATCATGCAAGATTATAATATTAATAGTTAATTGTATTTTCATTCAAGTAACATGTGCCTTAGACATAAATGAGGCTTACATATTTTATCATTTGTATTTTATTATTTAAGGCCATTTATATTGAATGGTTTAAAGTTATTTCCTAAACATGTATCTTACATCTTCAAATTAAAAATCTAATGCAGGTTCACTCATATCTTAATGATCACATATATCCATTCAATAATATTTGCAATCCACCTTCACCCACTCCACCTCGTAACCCCCCATCTCCACCACCTAAAATCGATGAACATGCTCGTTTGCAAGCACAAATCAATGCCAATGTTAGAACCATCCAAGATCAAATCAACATTATTCAAAATGAAGAATGTGTTGCACCTCCTGTGAGGATGTTTGCATCTAGGATGCAAACCCTTGTTGATGTTGTCAGGGCTATGGATGGGATCTTAGATGAGCTTCAACAATGACTAGAGGAGAGGAGAACTTTTGATTCTAAAAAGGAAAACACAAAGAAATGAAGAGATGCAGTAGAGAGCAACAATAGTTTCTAAATTAAGACAATGATCTTAAATAGTTATGAATTTATGAATTTGGTGAATGATGGATATTTTGTGTGATGAATTTATAAATTTGGTTGGATGGATATTTTTAGTGACATGAATTTATGATTTTGGTTCTAGATGGATATTTTAAGTGACATGGATTTATGAATTTGGTGGAATTTATGAACTTATAATGAACAATATATAATAGTATATATTTTATGACTATCTACTAGATCATGATTTCTCCTGCTGAAAAATTGTAATATATATATGTGTGTGTGTGTGTTAGACATAAAATGAGATTTTGTGAATGTTTCAAGTTTATTGTTTAGTATGTACGTGCATGTATTAAAAATTTGCATATAGTTCTTAAATTTTGAAATTTGTATGTATGTACATAGTTTAGTTTAATGATCTGTACGCATGCAAATTATGCATCATATTTTTTATTTTAAATGTACGTACATGTTAAATTTTGAATTTTGTATGGACATGATCAAGTTCAATCAATGTATATATATGTGCATTTCAATTAAATATATGATCTTAATATATGTATGCACATCCTATTTTGTATGATTTAATGCAGGTGCACATTTATATCTCATATCATTGATGATTTTAACATTGATGATATCATCAATCCACCACCTCAGCCATAGCCACATTCACCTCCCCCTCACACTCCACCTCCCCCTCCACCTAATATGCCACATCCAACACCTATCACATCTGACGAGGCTCACTTGCGAGCACATATAAATGATCAAGTTGCATCCTTACAAAATCAAATCAATGTTATGTAGAGTTAAGCATTGATTCCACCACATGTGAGATGTTTTGCATCTGTGATGCAAAACGTTGTTGATGCCATTAGGATGATCGATTCTGATCTTGATAGGCATCAACGAGAGAGAGAACAAATGAGACAATTTTATTCTAACGCTCTCTCTTACAAACAAATATTAGACCTTAAAATAATGAAAGCCCATCTAGCCCCCTACTTTCTTGACCCCATTACTCGACAACCCATTCCACCCAACAAATCTAGAATATCCATGAGGTGGTGCATACATCCACAGATGAGTGCACATTTTTGGGATCAATGGTATATGGTTTTTGATAGTCCCCCACATGCTAATTGGGAGTGCCCATTGTATTTTTTGAGAAAACTTTATGTAGAGTTTGTTCTAGGGAAAAATCCAAACTATTTTGATTTTAGATCATTTCAGGGTGTTGGTGGCGGCATGCCACAACAGAAGTTAGGGGCAAGGGTTGATCCCCAATTCCCCATGCATGCACAACCCCTGTTGTTGCTCCTATTCCTCCCATTCCCACACTTACATCATCGAGCTCTGGTCTCAACATTAGGTTCCCTTAGTACACTTGCAGGAGACCTTGATCAGCATGCTTCTGCGATAGCGGGTGGGGAGCATAGAGATGATGATGATGGAGGAGTTTTTTATGGAGTTGGTCTGAGTACCACTCCAGGAGTATCGAGGCTTGTCCCCCATATATGTACTAGTTGTCATCAAGTATGCTATGGACTTGATCAAGCCACACCTAGTTCAGGTGGACGGGGAGATTCTGGTGGTTCATCTAGTCACATCAGTTCATTTTTAGAGTTTCTTACAGCAAACCATCACCCTGAGGACACTGTGACACAGGTATAAATATGCATATATGTACGTTCATTTTATAAGAATTTTGATGGATGTATATATCAAAGAAAAGTTTGCAATGCATTTTAACAATCAAATTTTTTGGTGTACAGATGACACTAATAGTGGGGCAATCATTTGTTCCACGAGTACATACATCGACACCGGTCATACTCGACAACCCTTATGGGGTATTTTGATTTCAATTTTTAAAATTATATATGAAATCATAAATTTAACTTGATTTTTAAATTTATAATTGAATCACATATATGTTTGAAATATTTATGTTGGTTTAGGTGAGTCAATTGGCATCCACGTTGATTCCTTCTAAGGGATTGTCAACCACTCCTCCACTATCGGGTGTCATAGATCAGAGGCAAGTACATTCATATTGTAAATTTGTTTAAAGTTTACATTAGTATAGTTATAATTTTATGAATTTTGAATTCACTAGAGTTATGAAATACGTGCATGTACACTTGTAAATATTATAAGCATTAAATGTCTATGTATATGTATGTCCAGGTTGATACCACAATGAGAATGGGCATCAAGAAAACATTTGATGTTGCAGCTACTTGTGAGGCCACTAATTTCTAGGTTGTTTACAAAACTTTCTACAAAAAATGTGCAAACTTGAATATATATATATATATATATATATATATATATTAACCTAATTGAATTGTATATGCTTTAATTTTGATCTTGTAGGACTTTGTTAGTGCAACTTTTAGCCCTGACCCAGACATAGTTACACCACCAGGAGGACAGGCAAAGCAGGCTCCAGATCAAATGGTAATTTAAATTTTTTATTATATTTAAAGTCAATTATAAATTACATATTCTGAATATAACTTAAATTTTAAATTTTAATTTGAATATATACATAATATGAGATTTTTTACATATTCTTTTTCTTTTATAGCATGAGACACATCTTGTAGTAGAGTATGTACAAACAGGTCCTAGAGAAGAGCCTGGTGCACAACCTCAAAATACAGTACAACTAAAATATGATAAATTATAAATTAAATTGAATTAAAAAAAAAAATTTAGAGTTGTACATCTAATTTCAAATTTCTTTGTCTTGTTTATGTAGATTGATTTAGAGAATTTAGAGGTTGCTTCAGGTGCACCAGAGCATCCAGACGCAAATATGATGGTAATTTAATTTTATGATGGATTATAAATTAAATTGTCATTAAATCATTTTTCATTGTCTTACATTTGATTTCATCTTTCTCTTGTACAGAGTGTTTCAGGTCATCCGCATAGTCCACATGGTGTGAAAAGGCCTCTTGACTATAGAGATAGTACATGACCTAGAAACATGTGATTTTATGTGTTATATTTGTTTATTTCATGGACTATATTTTCGGTTTCTCATGTACTCTTTTGGACTTTATATTTCATGGCTCAAGTACTTAGTTGGACTTTAGTTCACGGGTTGTACTCTGGACTTTATTTCATGCGCTTAATATATTGGTTTCATGCACTTAATATGTTACATAAATTATGGACTTTATTATTGTTTGAAATTTTAATTTGCACATGTACATTTATGCATTTTATGTTCATAGTCAAGACATTAATATAGGACATTAATGTGAAATTTAGTGATCTCATACATGATATTAATATAGGACATTTTAATATTTATACTTTACAAATTTAGTGATCTCATACATGATATGTACATTCAATAATTAGTGATAATTACTCAATGAACTTATTCAATTCACGTCAATCAATAATTAGTCAATAAATCATAATTTACAAACAAAAGCAATTTGTTTATATACCAGAAAGGATAACATTTTAAGAAATAAAAAATACCATAGAAGATTAGAGAATAAAAGCATTAATAAATTCTATAAATAATAACATCTAACACTAATTTATAAGCTGTCAAAACAAATAATGACATCCCATACTAATTTATAAGCTATCAAAACAAATAATGGCATCCAATACTAATTTATAAGTTGTCAAAACAAATAATGGCATCAAATACTAATCTATAAGTTGTCAAAACAAATAATGGCATCGAATACTAATCTATAAGCTATCAAAACAAATAATACATCCAACACTAATTATAGGTTGTCTTAAGGAGTCGTAATATGACGTCTTAAGGGGATAAAAGAAGAGTATAATTGAGTATAAATATTAAGTGATATTAACAAGTATTATAAGTTTTAGGGTGAGTCATCATAACACAACATCTTAAGGGAATGTTTGAAGGGGTCATAATAAGTCTTAAGGGGATGTCTTAAGGGGTCTTAAGGGGATGTCTAAAGGGGTCATAATAGAATTTCTTAAGGGGATGTCTTAAGGGGTCATAATACAACGTCTAAAGGGGATGTATTAAGGGTTCTTAAGGGGATGTCTTAAGGGGTCATAATAGAATGTTTTAAGGGGGTGTCTTAAGGGGTCATAATACAACATCTAAAGGATGTCTTAAGGGGTCATAATACAACATCTAAAGGGGATGTCTTAAGGGTTCATAATAGAATTTCTTAAGGGGATGTATTAAGGGGTCATAATACGTCTTAAGGGGATGTTTAAAGGGTTCATAATACAATGTCTAAAGGGGATGTCTTAAGGGGTCATAATAGAATTTATTAAGGGGATGTATTAAGGGGTCATAATACAATGTCTTAAGGATATAATTGATTTAACAATAATATATGCATGATATTTAGTGATTATACAATTAGACATAAAATTTCAAAGTAGGAAAACATGCACATTTAACAAACAAAATATATAGAATATTGATTTCATACATAGAAGTACATAGAGTATGTTTAATTTTGTAAGTATGTATGTACATATATGTCATCTCAAAACAATGTTTACAAAATTTGGATATGCCATCTCAAGAACATCTCAAACTCGTGCCTAGAATGTAGTAGGTCTTCACACCACCTGATATCAAAAAGGTACAAGCAATATCAATGAAATCATCAAAACATACATATTTTAATTTATATAAAACTATCTATATGTACACAACTCAAGTACTTGCATTTAAAAGTATTCCACACATGTTTGTAGGTTGAATCTAGGCATCCTCTCCTTTTTGTTTCAAAGTATGAGATCAATGCAATGATGGCTTAAGGATACAAAAAATGACAATAAATCAATTTTAACTATTAATGTACAAGCAATATCAATATGTAATCAAAACATGTATTTAAATATAATTTAACTAATAATTACCTATTTTTACCAAGTATTCCATGTTGTCTAGGTTGAATCTGCATGGACGAGATCCTTTTTGTGATTATGCCTTAAGGATGTATAAAAGGACAATTTAAATCAATTTCAACTAATAACACACTTGACCAATATCAAAACATGTATTTAATGTATTTAAAATGACAAAATAAAACTAAAACTATATTTACCTATATTTACTTATTCCATTGTACCATCGCATCCTCTCTTTTTTCCAATGCATCTATGATTGCCTCATGCTCTTCCATAGAAATTGACCATAGCACTTTTTTTGAAGGTCTTCCACGATACCACTCTAGTTTTATATTTGTTGCCACCACCAAATGTGAATAATGTATAATATTTTTATGTTTTTCATAGTCTTCGAATGTAGGTAGACCATTCTTTCTTCTCAGGTATTTTCGTAGCCAAGTGCCAACAACCACCACCGATCCTATTGGAAAACATGAAAACCATCATCAAATAAGTTCTCAAAATTTTCTTAAGGGGATCAAAGACTTGTTCTAAAAAAATTCTTAAAGGGATCAAAAACTTGTTATCAAAATTTGCTTAAGGGGGTGTCTTAAGGGGATCACCGTACCTATTGGATAATGAAAGCCATCATCATCTTCTCGAGGTGCTATTAACTTATGTTTAGTTTCCACACAACAAGCCAACCAATATTTTGTTTTCTCTTCATTCCCCTCAGGTGCAATAACAACATACACATGTCTTTCCAACAAAATTCGATTTAATAACTTGCGCATATCCATATAAATAATTTAGTATTACAAAATAACTTAATAAAGTGAAATAAATTGAATTAAAATTAGCTTCTTGTACAAGGTCTGAAACACGGTCATAATCTTCAGATGCAAACGCTTGATCATTTTCTTCAATACTTCTTTCATATGGATCATGTGCTTTTGCAGGTGTCAACGATCTTTTCTCCCACTATTCAACCCATTATGTATTTTCACATACTTCCCAATCTCCTGAGATACAAAATGGAAAAAACATGCAAGATCCCTTGTCCAAATAGTCCATGTTCTTGCTATAACACTCCTAAATGAATTCCATTTAGTAGATCCACTTATTGTCTCACAATCAACTCTAGGTACAATTTTCTCTTCTTCCACCAACCAAAAGAATCGATGAACTGTAGAGTAATCACTCGAACCAGGTGCAAATAATCTTCTATTACACCAATCCACAATCTCATGTGCATCTTTAAATTTTACTGATTCCTCGAATTTTCATTGTTCTCTAGCAAGAATTATTTTGACACACGCACCAGCTCCATCATGTTCTCCTTTACCATGCCCAGCTTCAAAAAAATCCATATATGTTGGACATTAAGTTCCTTGTGAACCCTACTTAACCAATAGAACATTCGAGCATTCTTGAACTGCCCCATACAATTATCTAACCATATGAGGTTTTGTTTCATCTGGATTCCTCTTTCTCTTAAATTTCTATAAAATATACTGAAACAGTATTGAACAAACTCTGACGAGTGTAACCGATTGTCACTCAAATAAAAATGATACTCCCTCAAAACTTATCTATCATCCTTAGTGCTATCATCTGCATGTCTATAAACAATATGGACAAACATAGCTACTTGCACTGAATTATAATATTGAGATTGAATTTCCTCTTGCGGAGCGAGAATATAATTCTCCGCAAAATCAACCAGTGAAAGTATAGTACCAATTGGAAATGTGTTTCTACATGCACGAAATTGGCCATCAAGCCATCAAGCATGTTCAAAGTGCATGACATATTTTGGTACAATTTTATTCTTAAATTTACTCATGAATGCATGCACACTAACTTTTTCTATAACTAAATCACAACGCTTTCCTATTTTTCCATCTTTTATAGAATAGTGAACATTCTTAAATCTTTTAACATCTACTAATTTTTGTCCAAATTCATAATCAACACTTTAATGCAAACAAATTCTTAAAAATGAAAGATTTCCACAGTTAATGCATTGTCCAGAAATACAAAAACTTAAATAAAATAATTTATCATTATATTTTTCACAAAACAAACCTGAAATAAACTCTTATTGCTTCAAGTGGCGTATCAATACCACACTCCTATATAATCATGTTAGTATGCAAGGTACAATGAATATATCGAAAAACATCATAAAAATAACGAAATTGAACATGTATTTTACAACAACAAGATATTTATTGCTTATTAATTTTTACATACCAAGGTTTACATTTTTCAAAAGACCTTTGACTTATTTTAATATTACCAAGTAACACTAAAGCGCTACAAAATTTTCTATAAAATTCAGTTTGTCTTGTATCTAATAGGTGTTTTGGGTGAGGATCGCGAACTTTGGACCCCACCCTTAATTTTAAAACATCTCTAGCATTAGATGAAACCCTAGTATTATCATGTCAATATTTTTCGATCAAAGATTTAATTTCAACATTCAATTTCATATCAAACCTCGGTAGTCATCCACTGAAACTCCAACATTGATTGATAGGATCATTTTCTATACTTTCTCTTCTTTTTGCCGCTCTTAGCAATGTTTTAGGATGTATTTTTAAAACTTCACTAATATTGCTTACTATTCTTTTATTCAAAGTTGCTTTATTAACTATAGCAATTGTTATAGCTCTTCTTGTTGTGTTTTTATCTTTAGATTGACTATTTTTCTCAATAGATTGAATGGCACTAGCAACAGTAGACAAAACATGTTTTAATGATTGATCTTTTCTTTTTGGTTTAACATAAAAGCCTAACATTTTCATTACTTTCCTCATTTTTTGCATTCTCATCAATTGCATCATTAGTTGACATTGAAATGCAATTTTTTTACGATAAAAGAATCTGGCGTATATTCTATTCGCATGTGTTCTTATTTGCCTCCAAGAAATTTGACCAGGAAGATTATCGAAAACACCACTTCCAATTTTATTTTTTTAAGTATTTTCATTAAATTCAACATCACATTCTAGATTTTCATCTTCATTTTCATCAACAAAACGGTTTTCATTTTCATTTTCATCAAAAATATAGGTTTTGTTTTCATTTTCAAGAAAATGATCATTCTGATTTTCATTTGCAACAAAAGATTTTTCTTTTTCATTTTCAACAAATTCTATAAAAGTTTCATCTCTCTGAATATCATCAATGTCAACATCATTAAGTCCAAGCATCTTGTAAAACTTCTACATACAAATTTACCATTTCACTAACATGTGGATTTGAAGATGTCCTAGATTTGTGCATATTGAAACATTCTCCATAGCATTCAAAGAGGGATTTGAAGACATAGTAGGACTTGTTTGTATAATCATATTCTTCTCCAAATTGACTCCTTGCAAATGAGCTTCATCTACAACCATGGTATCCTCAATGTTTTCATCTTCAATAGTTGTGGAATTGGATGCTCCACCATCATTCATTGATTTCATTCTCATTCTTCTTTCTCTTTGCTTCAACTTCTTGAGGAGTCAATGTCTTCCTTCTCTTACAAGCTTTATCTCCCATGATTATAAAATTCTCAAGCACAAATGAATGTCAATAGTGAAATTCTTCAAAATATTCAATCCAAATTGGAAGTTGAATACCTATTAGGACAAAATTCTTCCTCTTGTGTTCCTCAAAACAAGTAGAAAACTAGCACAATTCCACTTTAAAAATTGTGTTCTTCATGCCTCCTTTGAAATATTCAATCCATATTGCAAGTTGAAGACCTTTTGTTCCTCCCAACAAGTACAAAACTAACACAATTCCACTTCAAAAACGGTGTAGATGATGCCTCCTTTGAAAAAATCAATCAAAAATCAAGTTCACCACCTGTAAATACAATAGCTCATGAAAAATAGTTCAATTTTATTGCTCTCGGCTGTATATGTGAAGTTGCAGACTTCAAAGTATTTTTTGGCAGTAAATTTAAATAAAAGAAATGGGATCCCGTTTATAAAAATTGGGATCTCGTTCTATAATTGGGATCTTGTTCCTCGATACTTAATGTGGGGACTGTTGGAAGGAAAACGGGATCTCGTTTCCCTTCCAACGGTCCGCATATTATAAATTAGGGAACGAGATCCCAATTATAAAACGAGATCCCACTTTTAATAAACAAGATCCCATTTTTTAAAATTTGAATCTCTATTAGCTTTGTGGTCGGGTTTTTGCCTAGGATTTTGGTTCGGGAAAAGAATTGGGAATCCGAACCTAGGCCTTCAACCTAGTTTGACCTGCAAGTTGAAGGTCCTAACAATGTCAGAGAAAAATACCGACTTTGGACATATGGCTGACGACTTTTTTTGCAAAAATTTTTGACGAAATTAAAACCCATTTTAGATGAGACAATGCAGATTCTAAATATGTAATTTGTTTTACAATTGGATTATTTTTTCTATTTTTCAATTAATCTCTAATAAAATTGGTCCATAAACTTTAAATATCAAGGTTTTTTACTATTTTAATAACTTTTGATCAACATAACATTTTGACAAAAGGATTGCACAAGAACAAACTTTAGACAATTCTTTTCATTTAAAAAAAAAAATCAAAAAATGATAAGTTTAGGTCATCTTATGCATGTCATACACGGCGATTTTTCAAAACAACAAATCTGCCTAATAAAAATTTAACAAAAAAAAAAATCAATAAAAAATTACAAAAAAATATCAAGAACAAGCTTCAGTGAGTCACAGATCTTTTCCCAAAAGGATTTAGAAAAATACTATAATTTAAGTCAAAATATGGATGTCATACACATGCATGGTATGGTAAAAAAAAAGTGACTTTTAAACAGTGGTTTTTAGAAACGCCTATTGAAACTTAATTTGTACAATCTAGGTATTGAAATAAATTACATATTTGGAAACTAGACTCGAGCACTACATTTTATGATTAGTGACTTTTTTAAAGATTCCATCTCTAAGTGCTTCAAATTTTAAGGTCAAATGTGTCAAATTCTGAAAATCAGGAAAAACACTTCCACTTTTTGGCCAAAAAGTGGACTCAACTTCTTGCACACACCCAGGAGGAAAGCATTGCTTTCACTCGTTCGTTGGCCAATCCCTTTAGGTTGCTGATAATTTGAAATGGAAAATTCCATAGGCATGCTTCCTTGAATATCATCTTGGTTCTTTAAAAACAACCAACAAATTGGTGACTCTACTGGGGACTAGGTTTGTGAAAATATGCTTTTCTCGATATGCTTTTTCCAAGAATTGTGATTAGAGTCACATATAAATTCTCCACTTAGTGTGTTGAGGATGGTCTTAGGAGTTCTCTGTATTTCCAAATCCATGCAATTCACTTAAAGATCTATAAGATTATCATTATTATTTACATTTCCCAATCAAATTTGGGTGGCAACTCTGAAGTCTTTGCACTAGTGTGCATTATTTAAAGAAGTTAAGAAGATACTGAAGAAGAAGAGTGCAGAAGAAAGATGAGGAAAACCAGAGGTTACATGAAGAAGTACCTGGAAGAAAAGCTAGAAGGCGAGCTTCATAACAATCCTAGCAGAAGGGCCAATGGGTACTAAAGGATGAAGGCTCAAGTTAGTGGAACCCATCATCATTACGAGCTAAGCAAGCATATACAAGTAAGTATACTCCACATCCCATTCCTAAAATTCAAATTCCTTTAAGAAGTTCTAGTAGGCATGAAATTCAAGAGAATTTGCTAGGGTCAACCCATGAAGAAGAAGATGATTGTGATAATAAGACTATCACAAGTATCCATAGATCTAGACCCAGACAAAGTAGGAGTAGAAGTAGGAGCCACTATCGAAATGTTGCTTCTACCAATTTTGCTATTATTGGTGACATTATTCCTCCTGCATTTAGTGGATATTCACCTTTACCACCTGACTTGTTGACTGGAACTAAGAAAGATTCCCAAAGTCGTAATGCACATAACTTAATAGATCTTGAAGAGCACTCTAGTTTTGAAATCACTCTCCCAGATCTTGAGGAAGTTTTTGAAGATGTTAGTGCTCTTAGAAGAGAGATTCAAATTCAGAGAGAGATAAGGAGGAATAATGAGAGGGAAAGGGAAGAGAAAAGTAGAAATGCTATGATTGAAAGGGATACCTTGATGAGACAATAAGACCAAATGAGACTCATAAACTAGGCTAAGCCTAAACCAATTAACTTGTGTCTTGTTGTGTCTGAGATCCTTAACAAGAGTAAGCAAGAAGATCCCATAAAAAATGTTGATACCACCAGCTGATCCAAATCTAAAGTTACTAGTAATGTTGCTCCAAATCCTAATGAAAATGCCTCCAACCCATCAAATGAAAAAGGCAAACAGTTTGTAAACAACTTGGTTATCAATGAGAAATCCACTTCGGAGAAACCTCCCATTGCCCCCAAATCAGATGTTGAGATGGATAGATTAAAGAAGGAAAATGAGACTCAAAAGAGAAGTAGATAAAATGGAAATTATGGCTACAAATGTTGAAATGAGAAGGAATCTTGATTTCTTGAAGACTGCCTACTCAACATAAGGTGTTGAAATGGAAAGATATATCATTACTGTAAATTTGAAATATTTTCTTGTATTTCTCTTCCAAGCTCTTACAATAATGAAAGGGTTTTGGATTAGTATATATTGTAACTTTCTTGTCATTATAAGGAAATTTTAGTCATTGATGGAATGTAGAAGGGACAACTTGCGTTATGTGGATCCAAGGGCATCCCAAGAGAATGTTGTAGGGTATTTCAAGATCAAGTACTCGGCAGCTTGTTTCTACTATAGTCGGTCCCACTTGAATAGGAAGTCTAATGGTACCTTCAAAATTTCACTCATTGTCATCATAAGCTCTTATAGTGATTCTTTTGTTTTTCTCAATAACGTCATCAGAATATCCAAGTTGTTTTACCAATTTCAAGGTACAAATGTTTAAGGTTGCACCACCATCTATCAAGACTCTTTTGATTTTATGCTTTTGGATACAAACTTCAAGATATAAATCTTGGTTATGGAATGATTTTAGGGGAAGGTCTCTTTCAAAAAAGATAAGGTGATGTGTAGAGGCAATGTGCCCAACCATAGCCTGAAATTGATTGATGTTGATATCATTAGGTATGGAAGATTCAAGGAGATCCTTTTATAAAATATCTTTATGTGTGGGGGATAGCTTGAGAAGCTCAAGGATAGAGATTTGGGCTGGAGTTTTCTTTAGTTGATCGACAAGATTATATTCATTTGAAGGTTTAATGGAACCTTTTGATTGAGGCAGGGCTCCTTGGATGGTAATCTTCCCTCTTCGTGTAGTAGTGTTACACTCAGGATTCTTACCAACTATGGTTACAACATGGATATTGATATCCGTTTGATTGATGGTTCCTACAACATTGTCATAGGTATAAGCAACTTTGGTGTAATCTCATACTTTTCCTCTATCATTTCCCTTAGAATGGTCGGGGATTGGATCCTTGTAAATACCCATGTCACTATTTCTAGAGGTTCTAGAACGATGCTCGATATCAACCTCTCCTTTGTCAATTAATTCTTGTTTAGTTTCATGCAATTGTGTCTTATGACCCTTGATTCATTAGGATTCACATTGATCATTTTCATTGTACCATGGAGGTTTAAATTGTGGCTCTTCCTAATTTGTTTGATCAAGAAGTTTGATGAGACTTGTTGCTAATTCAACATTTTTTATGGGATCTTCTTTCTTACTCTTGTCAAGGATCTCAGACACAACATGACACAAGTTAATTGGTTTAGGCTTAGCCTAGTTTATGAGTCTCATTTGGTCTAATTGTCTCATTAAGGTATCCCTTTCAATCATAGCATTTCTAATTTTCTCTTCCCTTTCCCTCTCATTATTCCTCCTTATCTCTCTCTGAATTTGAATATCTCTTCTAAGAGCACTAACATCTCCAAAAACCTCCTCAAGATTTGGGAGAGTGATTTCAGAACCAAAGTGCTCTTCAAGATCTATTAAGTTATGGGCATCATGACTTTGGGAATCATTGTTAGTTCCAGTCAACAAGTCGGGTGGTAAAGGTGAATATCCACCAAATGTAGGAGGAATAATGTCACCAATAATAACAGAATTGGTAGAAGCAACATTTCGATAGTGGCTCCTACTTCTACTCCTACTTTTCCTGGGTCTAGATCTATGGATACTTTTGTCTTGTTTGCTTCTTTTGCCTTGGTGGTACTCTTTGAGGGTTTTGAGGTTGATTAGTTTATTGATTTTTCTGAGGGTAAGTAAGTTGATTGTTTTGCACGTTGATTTGGGGATTGTTAGGAGGTGGTTGTCTATTTTTAACAAACTTAGCGTCAACCAATCCATCATTTGTGACATTTTTGTTCTTTTCCAAAATGCGAGGTTTATTGTTTGAACTTGATGCTTGATCTTTGTTATTGTAAATTTTGATGACACCTTTTGTGATGAGAGCTCTTTCAATAACTAAACCTTTTTCAATAATCCCTTCAAAGGTATTAGGGCATAACATAGTCAATTGATAACTTATGTAATTTTGAAGATTTGAGATGAAGATTTCAACAAGTTGTTTCTCAAGAACAGGACATTTGCATTTACTCACTTTATATCTCCAATGTTGCAAGTAAGAAGAAAATGACTCACCTTGGTTTTGTTTTATCTTATACAAATCAAGAAATATGATGTCTTGTTCGATGTTATACAAAAAGTGGTTGACATTTTTTTCTAGATAGCTCATCGAAAGTTTTAATTCTAGGTGGTAGATGAGAGAACCATTCAATAGTTGCAGCTCCTAGACTTCTTGGAAAAAATATCAATAGATAAGTCATTGTTAGCAACCTCCATGCAAGCTATGGAAAATTCTCACACGTGTTCAATCGGGTCCCCTCTTCCTTTGTATTTATCAAATTTTGGAATTTCAAAGTTTTTCGAAAAGGGGATCATTGATATGTTGCGATCAAATAGATATGGACATATGTCTTATAATGCATAGCTCTTCTTGGGTTTCCCAAGTTGTATATCCGATATACTTTGACTAAGGTTTTGAATTTGCAATGTTATATTGTTACTAGGTATGTTTATTTGAGGATTAATTGTGTTATAGCCTTGCTATCCCATACTGAATGTTGAATTATATCATGGGTTTTGTGTGGGTGTAGGACCTTGAGGAATGTTTTGTGTGCAAACATGTGGGTTGGGTCCTTGTTGAATGTTATGTGTGTATTCTAGATTCATGGTTTGATGTTGTGGATTGGGGTTTTCATAATGTTAATGTTGTGAATGATTTTTTGCTGTTGAGGTATGTTTTGTTGTGTTTGTTGATGTATGAATGTTTGGCTTTGTGGATTTGGGGTTAAATGCACAATGACATTTTGTTATGGTGGATTAGGCATTTGATATTGTGGATTCATGTTAGTTTTTTGTTGTGGAACGAAAGTTTGATGTTGAGGATGAGGGTTTGTTTGTGGTTGTGGAATGAAAGTTTGATGTTGAGGATGGGGATTTGTTTGTTTTTTGGGTTTTTGAATGAATGAAGATCATATTGACTATGCATGGCATTAAGATCTAGATTTTGTTTTTGTAACCCTTGTTGATATTGTACATTGTATGAAGGGTCATAGTATTGGGGTTGTTGTGGCATGTATTATGCCTGTGTTTGATTTTGAGTATTTTTTTGATACATGCTTTGATCTTGAGGGATATTCATTTGTGTTTTTTGGTAGATAGGTTGTCGTTGTGTATGAATGGCTTGTTTTGTTGTGCTTGAGAATTGTTTTGATTGGGTACGGTATAAATGGGTGATGTCATGTTTTGTGATTATGGGGGTATGTTGGCATGAAGTTGTGGTTGAATGTTGGTTTGTTTATTTGGTGTGTGATATGGTGGTCTAGGTGGAAGGTCACCCATGTTAACATTATGTCCTTATTGTAAGGATGTCTCATATAGGTTTCTTGATACATTAGGCCTCCATGTATTTGTTGACATATTGTGTATTACAAGTGGTGTGGAGAATGGATTAGTCGATTGTTAAGGCATGTTTTGGGTTGCCATAGCGTTTGGATTCCCTTGACTATGTTGAGCAACCATTGCTTGCTCCACTTGAGATGGATGTCTATATAGTGGATTATCAACATGTTGTGCATAAGTTTGTTCATTGATTGGTGCTTTTGACTTTTAAAAGATAGATGGTATCTTTGGATCTAGAGGTGGTTTTAGGATTTGTATCACAACTATTTTATCATTCATGCAAATGAGAATCGAATCTTTGAGAGCTTCCACATTAAATTTCACAGGTAGCTTGCCACCATGTTGTGGAAGTCTTAGGAAGTACGTGTTAGGATTTGATCCAAGTACTTTATCCATTATATTTTGCATTTTAGGGTCTTGGGTGTATTATAAAATATCCTCATCGATATTTTCCTCATCGCTATCATTATCTTCCATGATTACATCTTGAGGGTTAGGGGGTTGGTTGTGTTGTTGAGAAAACCTAGCTTGATGTTGAAGGTGAACATCGATGTCATGTTGTGATGGATTTGGACTAAGTTGTGGTTGAGCATTGAACATTGGTGGTTGTGAGGGATTGACATTATGTGTTTGAGGGGTTGAGTAAACTGGAGGTTCATTAGGATCATAAAACCTTGGTGTAGGAATTAGAGTTTCAACATTGGTGGTAGTAGGTCCACTTGAGCTACTTGTGTTAGTTGTCATATTCTTTCTATGTTGAGGCCTAGTAGTTGTCACAAATATGCATAATAGATCATGTAGAACGAGAGATTGCAAGTTGTGAAAGTGTGGTGATGTTTTGGTTTGAAAAATGATGTACAAAGGGAATGTTGGTAAACCTTTTGTACAAATGATGTTGTTTGATTGATGTTGATTGATGTTGATGTTGGGATGGTTTGATGAAAAAGTTTGATTTTGGATTCTTGGATGCTTTAAGGATGATACTATGTTTTTGGTACTCAACCCTATGATGAAGGTGTGAGTGGATTTTGGATGTTTCAGAAATTGTTCTAGTCTATGGACACAAAGGATAAACAAGATCAAATCGATGTTTGATAAGTCTCAAAAGTGTTGATGAAGGATAGATTGGTTTCTCTACTTGAACTAGACTTGTGAGTTCAAGTAAAGATAGATGATAATAATCTAGAAACTTAGGGAGAGGATAATGTCTACTAAGTTTGACAAGACTGCAAGATGATAAGTTGATTTGATAGAGACACTAGCAAGATGATGAGGTTTGATAGTTTGTGTTTGATGGGTGTCCAAAGGCTAGTTTAATGTTTGATCAATGATGAAGATGCAAAAGGATGGTATAAAAGACTAATGATGTCTAAGGCTACTAAGAAAGTCTGATGTAAAATTTGATTGATGTTTTTGTTTGAAAAGGTCTATGATGACAAACCCTAGGTAAACCAAATTTGAAAGGTGGGATGATGATGTTCAAAGGTGTAAATGGAAGGTGTAAAGGTGTGGGTATACTATGATAGACATTCTAATAGCTGGCCAGAAGGATATAATAGGGTCAAAGATAAATTTTGACAAGTATAAGCAAGTTTTTAGGAAGAAAAATGTGGCACAGAAGGAAAAAGTGGTGGCTATACAAGAAGTCGCAGTAGAATTATCAAAAAAAGTGGGCTTCTATAGAGGCAGTAGTGGCAGTATTCACAAAAGAAACTTTATTTTGGCAAGTGACTCTAATAGAGAGCAGAATAAGCAATAGCGACCAGTTGTACAATAGTGAGCATATGCACTGCAATAGTGACCAGATGTCTTGATAAGTGTGAACAGATGTTGAGAAATAGCAATAGAATCCTGAGACAAATGCAGTAAGATGCACAACACTCTATTTTCTAATTTTGGTCTGATGATTGTTTTGATAGTTTTCCAATTGAAAGTTTAGGTCTGATGTTTGAGATGATTTGTTTGAAAAGAAGCAAGTGATACATACATCAAACAAAAGTAGACAATAAGTATCTTCAAGGTGATAAGATTATTTGCACAAACCTTCTTCCATAAGGTTCACTAAGTTTAGCTCAAAGAATACACGCCAATCAAGTACAACCTAGCTAGTATTAAAGGAACATCTCCTCACAATAGGCTTACCACTCAAAGGTTAATTCTTTTCAAAGGAGTGGGTGAATAGGTTATGCTAAGTTCATGTACCACCTTAACACCCCTATCCTTGAAAGAGAATGAACTCTATAAGGAAACCTTACACCTCAACCAAGGACCATACATGGTAAATAACTTCTCAGGATGATGCTATCTTGATGTACTACTATGACTCGACGTGACGATCAACTTGGTCTTAGGCTTCTAAATACAATGGCTCGTTGTGACTCAGTGAACACCTATGGTATAATGTCATTTATGAGACACTAAATCCTCTAATAAACCCATGTGTGGTCTATACACCCACATCAGAATTGACACGTGTGGTATACATCACAAGATAGTGCTATTAACTTTTTCCTTCGCACCTTTATATAGCCCGCTTGAACATGTGCTTTATGGTCATCCCCTTGATTTCTTTGTTAGGATGTGTCTCAAAGGTATGCCTCCTACTAAAAAAGGAAGGCTTAAGTGCCTTGATATTTCTCACCACCCAAGATCATCAAATGATGTAAGGGGAGAGGATATGTATACAAGATGCCTTTGGTGACTCAAAAAATATATAAATTGAATGTGTTTCTCGTCACTGAGGATTATCAAATGATACAAGGGGAGAGGATATGCATCCTTTGGCCTAACAAGCATGACAAATAAATTTTTTTTAAGAACCAAAGTAAATATTTGATATTCTATGAAAATTGAATGCATAATGCTTGAATAAATTGATTCTTTGACAAGGGGATGCAAGAAAAATGTTAGTAGTTTGAAATGAATAGCCTTTGACCATTCAAAACCCTACAAAACATGTTATATTAGTCATTTATAAACTTGTCTTCACCCATGAAAAGGCTGGACAATTAGGTTAAATAAAGCTCAAAATAGTAGCAAACAATAAAGATTAGGGTTAGGGTTTTAAAAAATCCAAAATCCAAGATTAAGAAATTCAAATCAAAAAGTAGGAAAGAAAAAAAGTGGCTTGTTACCTAACAAGGGTGCCCTTCCTCTAAGACACCCACATTTTGATTCTACAACAATGACCCAATTTTAGAGAAATCACGGTTTGTTTGTGCAAGAGCGACCTTCTGACAAAAGTGCCCCTGTATCCTGATTGAAAAAAAAAACTATTAAAAAGCAGATAAGCAATAGTAGTCAATTTTGCAATAGCGGTCGTGTTTCATGCAATAGTGGTCCCCTTTTGAGGTAGACAAAATTCTATTTCTACAACAACATCCACTATCTGATGTAGACGCAAACTTGTTTATGTAAAACTAAAAACACTCTATCAGAAGGTCAAATCACAAGAAAACAATCGCAATAGAGTTAACAAAAGCAACTTTGAGCAGAAGCAGATGTGTTCAAATGTTTGAACAAAAGCAATCTAGTGCACAATTGTGAACCTTGTCTCTGAAAACCGCGCTCCAGAAACCTGCAACTCACCAAAAACTTGACAAAAATATTAAAATCAAGGACGTGGGTCCCACTGAGTGTGCCAATTAATGTAAGGGTTAAAAGTGGAATAGAATTAAGCATGCACTAATTCAATCAAAGAACTCAAAATAAGATCAAAGACCCACTTACCAATGAGACTGGATTGTAGATCAAGCCATGAAATCAAACCTTAATATTAGCATAATCAAATCAAACATAGTTCAAATCAAAACATGAAACAATCTCACCATCCCATTGTTGGAGACCTTAGTGTTGTATGGTGTTGGATTGCTCAAACACTTGAAGCCTCCATGATTTCTAGCTAAAGCTTAATTGAATGTGATGCAAAGATGACCTAGATGCTTAAGATGAATGCTCTCAAGAATCAAATGGACACGACTTAGCTATGAAAATTCTAGGTGATGAATGTGAAGGATTGAAGGTGATTTTATAGATTTTAGGAAATTAGATCAATGGTCAAAATTGAGATTCAATGCCCACAAAGAAGGGTTGAGATTGATCCTTAGTGCCCACAAAGGAGAGCTCAAAATATCCCCACATTTATAGGAAAATGGTTAGGATATTTTAGATAAGGGTGTAGATTAGATTCCAAGATCAAGGGATAGAAATGGTTGAGACAAGTTAAGTCAAGCTATTTTGAGGGAAATTAGGATAATTAAATAATTAAAAATTATTTAATTATGGAGAATGAAAATATGGCATTCTTTAAAAAGAATATTCCATTGGAGGAAAAAGATTAGAAATAGGATAATTAAATAATTAAAAATATATTTAATTATATGGGATTAAGAGAAATATTAGATGAACCTAATTAAATTATTAAAATTATTTAATTAAGAGGATGAAGGAGAAAATTGGTAATGAAATAGTGATTTAATTAAACAATTCAAGACTATTTAGTTAATAGAGGAAAATAGGATTAAATGATGAAAATGGTGTTAAAAGGGTTTTAATGATGCACATGACGTTAATGATGGAAAAATGCAGTTTCAGGATGTGCAATATGCTTTAGGTATTTTTACATGTCTACACATAGTCATCATGATAACTATACCTTTACATAGGACAAGGGTAGTAATAAGATCAATATCCTGAGCAACATTCATGAGCCCAACAGTGAGTAGAGAAATGGTATGCTACGAGCTAATGATGACAATTAGGAGGATAAGAGTGAAATGGTATGCTACAAGCTACTGATACCACTAGCCTATATTTTTAGAGGTCAACAACATGAACAAATGAAATTCATAGATTATGAAGTGCATAACAACCTGAAATCAAATTAATTAAAAAGTACAAAGCATACTTACAAACTATCTAGAACCTTCATGTCATTAAACATTATTCAATTATTCAATTATATATTTTTATTTTAAAATTATAAATAGTCTGTATTACCTTAGTGAAACTTTGATGACCACCTCCATTGATAGGTTTTTTCATCCAAGCTCCAAGATTAACCTATTCAACATCCAAATTAGATATAAGAATATCATTCATATAACATTTAGCTATTCACATGTAATATTCATAATTCTTTACTAGTTACATACCTCTGCAATACATGTGGTTGTGTAATAGGGAGGTGGAGGACCACTAAAAACAGAGTGAAGGCTATGACCCTAAAATTTTATTATAATCATTTAACTAATTTAGTTAATCTTGCATTTCAAAAATGAAATTTAATAAATTAAATTCAATGAACTTGCTAACATTTACTTGACTATCAAGGTCGAATGGCTCATTAATGAGGGCATCTATCATCACCATCTGATCAGCTACAAATGTTCCCTGGACACTTTCATCCTTACTATGTGCAAGATCATAATCACAGAGTGATCCACAAGCCTAACAATAATAAGGTGGAACTCTACTCCTTGAAGACTCGCCTGGCTCACCCTATGCTAGAGGACTGGTATGTTGTATGAGGCTCTGGGTGACGAAACTAATCGATTGCAATGTATTGATCTTAGAAATCTCCTTCACAATAGAAGGGATAGTCACATGCTCATACATTGGTCTAGCGAGTGCTCATCTTGTTGGATTTTGTGCATCGATATGTGCCCCTACTTTGTCCTATGTGGATCCCCCACCTCTTCCCTAGAAGTCTTGCATGTTAAAATAGTTTGGGACTTTTTTGAGGACAAACTCATAGTAGAGTTTCCTCAAAAAATATTGTGCCACCTCATTGTTGTTGCATGGAGGATGGTCAAAAACCATCTACCACCTCCTCCAAAAATCATTCTTTATCCCTTGGTAGTTGCACCAATAGATAGGGAACCTTTTGCTTGAAGGATGTAAAGGTTGATTCTTTCTAGGGTTTTTGAATAGTGCACACAAGTCAAATTTTGCAATTTTTCATCTTTAACTTGTTTATAGGATAATTTATCTGCATAAAATTCTCTAAACTCCTATCTCTTCTCTAACCAACTACTTATTTGCTTGCTAATTGAATCTACATGTGATATTATCGATTCAAGTGATTGAGCAAGTGTGGTTCTATGTGAGGTTGAGCTTGCAAGATCTTTCAACTTTGCAATTAACTCCTTAATTTTTTTATTATTATTTTCAATTTTCCCCATTAAATTTTCTTGAGTTCCTAGAGCATGTTGAGGAATTTTTGGAGGTATTTTTTGGGGTTGTTCTTCAATAGGAATTTGGGCATGAGGTGAATCAATAATTTGAGGAGGAATTTGAGGAGGGTTTGGAAGTTTATTATCATTTCCTAAAAATATATATAAATTTACATCAAAAAACATATTAAATCTACTTATTTGATGTCAAATTCACACAAAAAATAGAAATTACTTACTTCTTCAATCTCCTCGACATTGTGGCAATATTTTCACATGAAGATTTGTTGAATAATTCAAGTGGATTTGGCATTCCAAAAGCATGAGCACATTATGTAGGGGTTTCAAGCCGCAAAGAAGAATAGTTGCAAAAAATATATAATGAGCTTTTGGTTTTTTTGTTTAAATAAGATATAACACGCTTGCATTATAACACAAGTGCATTATAGCTTGGGAGTGACTAATCCTAAGGCTTGGTCATTCCAAGCCATAACACGAGCGCGTTATGGCTTTTTTAAAAAAAATCAAAGGGGTGGCACCTTTTTGGTCCCCCATCTTTTGCACCCGCCCCTATAGTCTTGCTCTCTCTCCTATGGCAGGGTATTGATTATATATTTTTGATGGATGTATTCCTTGAGGAGTCATATTGAGTCTTACAATTTTACATATTTATTTTCTTGCGTTATCTCTTTTGGAGAAGAAATTTTTCCTACAAAATTTTCTCTTTTACTCTATTTATGAGAAATATTTTATACATTTGTGTACCTAACATGGCCTTGTAGTTGGGACCCATCTATGCATCTTTATATTCATGCATTTTTTCCTTCCTCCCTAAGTTGCACTTAAGGTGGGGTGTTGGTATGAATTAGCTATATTACCTAACTAGTTTACCTCCTAGGCCCTATGGGTGATCCCACAATAGTGGTTTACAATTTTTGGCCAAACTGGACACTAAAATTATTATTTTTAACTAAATCTTCACATTCGGGCAGCTATAGCAGCTAAATCGTGAAAAATTTGAAGATAATGCAAACTAGAGTCTCATCACATTTTTTTTGTAGATTCTAAAAATATTTTTTTCAAAATTTTTGGAATCATTTTACACTTCTTTTCCATCTCCCACGAAAACTGGTTTTTTTCAAAAAATAGCATTTTTAAAAAGTGACGCAGACCGTATAACACATAACTTTTTTTCCATGAAGCATAAAATTATAATTCTTTCAAATTTAGATTTGTAACTCCAATATCTAGTGCTTCCACTTGGTTAGACAGTTTTTTATTGAATATTTTTTCTTTAATCAAGTTTCAAAGTCAAACCAATTACAATTCAGACATAGCGCGATCGTATAACGCATAACTTTTTTAGGATATATCGAAATTCAAATTTTTTTTTTTGGTTGGATCAAGGACTTCAATATCTGGTGCACTCATATTTTTCAAAAAAAAAAATTGATAATCTACTATTTTTCCACATGTGCATAACATAGACCTTCATTTTCGATGAAAAACCTATGTTTAATAAAACTAAAAAAGCAAATACATAATAAAACCAAAACATATTAAGATTATATTCGTTGGATAGCTTGTTTTGAGGACTACCTGATTCCAATTGGGTTTGTGAAGATTGATCCATTTTCATCATCAACCCGAGCTCCGAAGTGCAAAAATTTAGGGTTTTTTGGTGTCTTAGAGGAGGGATGAGGAATAAGGGGGGTTCGAATGAACCCCTAGGGGTTCGCTCGAACCAGGGTTCATTCGAACCCCCCTTTTATAAGGGCTTTTGTTTTCATTTTTGGCGGGAAATCATTAAAAGGGTTCGCCCGAACCCAGGTTCTAGCGAACCCCTAATGGGTTTGATCGAACCAGTATGTTCATACGAACCCCTAAAATCAATATTTTTTCCATGCATTCATTTTTTGTGAGTTTTCCTTCCTCACTTCAATTGTAAACCACTATTGTGGCTTCACCCCTATTCACACTAGGTTAGTTAAGTTTACTTACGACACTTTTAGGTCACTTACCTTTTGCATCTCATGTCTTATAATCTCTAGAGTAAAATTATCGACACTTGATCAATAAAATATGGTGGATCAATTGCACTTCTACTAGTTTCCTACTAGTTACCTATTCATTTAATATATGAGCTTGGAAGTGTAGAGGTATAGGCATAAAAATAGAAAATATGTCGAAGGATACCCCATCCTCCATAAATATGTATATATGTTTGTACAAGGTGAGTTATAACCTAAGAAATATGTTGGTTTCAATACAAATTAGATATTAAAAATTATACTAGCCAATGAAGATTACTAAAATTAGACTCTTCCCCTAAGCTTTTTAAGTTCATGCTACATAAGGAGAGACCAAGTAACACAACCCATTCATTTTGTTGTAATTAGGTAGACAAGTGCCTCATTTACATTGGTCTTACACAATAACAACAAAAAAACATCTCGTATCTTTAAAATTTTGTAGAATGACAACCTCAAAGGTCTTTAATTGTCAACCTATCCTTGATATAGTGGAGGCTACAATATATTTGATTATTTTAGATCAATAGGGTCTAAATTGACCATAGTTTTCTTGGAGTTCACCAATAAATATTATATTAGTTCCCATGAATGTTTCAATAGGGATTTTCATAATCATGATTCCCAATCAATATTCACAATACAAATTTTGGGCTTCAAATATTATCACATTCTAAACTTCAAGGGTGGGTTGAACGATGACAACCACATAGCCAACAAGAAGATACATATACAAAAAATACACAAGGAACAACTATAGCCAACATTATATTTTAATACATTATGATATAATAACCCATAGTAACTTGATCCTTTGGCACATAGCTATTGTTTATAAAATATTATTTTAACACTATTCTAGAATATCAATGACTTATAACAATTTACCAACCCTCTTGAATTGAGTGGGGACTAATTCACTTGCAACTTCATAAGGCTATATCAAGTTAAATAACTTATATGCTATTGGTATGAGAATTCTTATAAAAGAAATAATATGATCTTTAAATTCACAAGAATTTACCCCAAGCATGAGAGTGTGGAGTTGTAAGGAATCATCGAGTAGCATATGATGATTTCAATTAGGATCTATTTCTGGAATTATTATGCATGAAATAATTTTTTATAGCCATTACACACTAAGTATGATTTTTTCTACAACCCTTACACTATAAAATAAAGTTTATTTATAGCCCTTACACCAATAAACCCTTACACAATAGAAATATTGGGATGAGCTAAAATTGTTTGAATACTAAAGGCAATAAATTACATCTAATTTGATGAATTTGAGCTTCAATATACATAGTTGTTATTATTTCCAAAGACTAATGCTCAACACCTAGGCACTCAAGTTAAAAATGTACTTGTGAAAAGCTTGAAAATGATCATGTTCAACTCATGTTTACCTCTATTTTCTTGTGCTAGTTTTGGTCCACCAAAGATGATCTCATTTTCTTCTTTCCTTTCCCAAATCTTTTCCAAAAAAATATTTTTAAATAAGTTTGTGAGAGTTGTGATCTAACCTATGCACCATTTATTTGTCCTCCATTCTGATTTTTTTGAATGGTAATGGGAGGGATGCCATACCTTATTAATGACATAATTGTCCCTATTTCTCTTGTGTCATTCCTTAGGGTTAATGGTTTTCTCCCATTCACATGAGGGAGGATTGATCATCCATTAATGTCTCATTCCTTTTTGGTTTGGGTGAAACTACATCAACCCTTTCCTTTTCCCCCAATTTTTTGTGTTCCTTTCTTTTTATATTTTAAACACTTGGAGTGCTCTTTATCATATTGAGTGTCCTCATGCTCTTTGGACCATCATTTGGGAAATTTATGGGGATCTTGATACTCGATCATTCCAAAGTGATACTATTTTATATTGTCATGTACCTCTTGATGATTTGGATAATATACCATATTCGTCTGACCATGATACTATTTAGGAATTTGTTTCTTTAGGGAACCTTCCATGTTTAGATGATCTAGATGATGATAAGATTTCTTCAAATTTTCCTTCTCCTCTTTCTAAGATAATTGTTGATCCTCCACCTTCATTGATTCCTAGTGCAAAATCATTTAGTGATACTTCCCTCATTTTTGCTTCTTTAGAGTTTAGTGTTGGCATTGCTTGTAGTAATTTAGTTCAGTAGGACCATTGTAGCATTTCATATTCAGTTTTGTGGGATAATTTATTTGTAGCTATTTAGATTTATTTTGTGAGACTCTTATTATAGATTTGGAGTAAAAACTTGAGGATATTCATTTCCTCTTTGATGACAATTATATCTCAACTATTATCACATCATCATTGTCTTTGGAGATTGTTGTTCATGAGTTTTTGTATAGTCCCAATTTGTCATTTTCTTATATTAGGATTGGTCCTATTTTTTTGTGGCATACTCTAGCATGGAGACACTTGAGTAGTTTTTCAAAGACACCCATCATTAGACTTCTTCCCTCATCTCTCTCCTCGGAGTTGGAGTTTTTTATTCATACACCATTGGATCTATTTATTTCCAAGTGGATGAATGTTGCTTGTCGGTAATGGATTGGTTTCTGTCTTTGAGTATTCACCATTAGCACAAGAGCTACCTCATTGTGGGAGGATTTATAGTCTCACTTATTCTCTCCTATGTGGGGGTTATTGATTATATATTTGTGATAGGTCTAGTCCTTAGGGGGTCAATTAAGTCCTTTTTCCATCACTTTTTTAAGTTTATTTTCTTGCTTTATCTCTTTTGGAGAGGAGTTTTTTCTATAGAAAAACTTTACTCCATTTGTGAGAAATATTTTGTACATCAGTACCTAACATGGCCTTGTATCCAGGATCCATCTATGCATCTTTGTATTCATGAATTTGTTTGTTCCTCCCCAAGTTGGACTCAAGGGGGGGTGTTGGTGTGAATGAGGTATATTACCTAATTGGTTTACCTCCTAAGTCCTATTCACACTAGGCTTAGAGTTAAGTTTACTTATGGAAATTTTAGGTCATTTAATTTTTGTGTCACATGTCATATAATCTCTGAAACTTGCAATTATCAACACACAATCAATAAAATTTGGTATATCAACTACACTTCTATAATTAATTTCTTATAGAAAGTCTAGGAGGTGAAAGTGTATAATCAATGATCACTTGTATACATATTGAGTGACTAGGATTCATGATCACAAGGTGAATCTTAGCAAGGTACTCATTGTTGGATGATCCTTTTAATTGCCAATTCATCCTCAAAGATACAAAGGCATGGTTAAATGGCATTAGACTCATTCTCATGATAAAGTTGGTAAGTCCACATTGTTTGTGCCCTTGTACCTAAGAAACCATTCAAATTCTTGATAAACATTTCACCACAAGAGTATTAGTATCCATTTAGTCCAAAAGATTACAAATGTATAAATAAAACCATGCCACGAATAAAAACTAAAATCAATCAGTAAGGAGGTATTTTCCATAGCGTGTCAAATTATGATATTGCTATCAGGATTCAACCATGTAGTTCTTTGAGTCAAACTCGGCCCATGTTTCATGAGTAGTGGTTCACAAGAACCCATCTCTCATGATAATGAATGGTCCACTTAACACTCATTGCACCTAGGTGATGTTCACAGGGGTGAAGCACTGGGCCTTCCCGGGAGGTCACCCATCCGAGTACTACTCCAGCTCAAGCACACTTAACCACAAAGTTTTCCCCAAGGTTAAGCCCACTTACCTTGCAACCCCAAATGTGGTTGCAAGGTAACTGGGCTTAACCTTGGGGAAAACTCTGTGGTTAAACGCGCTTGAGCTGGAGTAAAGCTAAGTGGGCTTAACCTTGGGGAAAACTCTATGGTTAAGCATGGTTGAGCTGGAGTAGTACTGGGATGGGTGACCTCCCGGGAAGGCCCAGTGCTTCACCCCTGGGAGCATCACCTAGGGGCAATGAGGTTAAGTGGACCATTCATTATCATGAGAGATGGGTTCTTGTGAACCACTACTCATGAAACATGGGTCAATGAGTTTGACTCTAAGAACTACACGGTTGAATCCTGATAGCAATGTCATAAAATCAATCAGCTCACATTATTTTAGTTTACTCATCCAATGTAGCAATTAACAATCAAAAGTACTCATTGTAGATTATATCATTTACCATTGAAACCTTATAAACAATTAAAATCATCGAATATAAGTATTGTTTAAACATTAGAGTTACCACTTTAGTCCAAATCACATCTAGATATCAAAAAAAAAATTAAAAAAATTAAAAAGAAAATATAAAATTTGTGAGGATGTGACAACTTATATCGTATGCCATTTTCATTATTACAATTTGTGAGTGATGTAATTTGATCTTTCTAGATACGTTTGTGATAAGAGCAGACGACATAAAGCAAGAAAGTGCACCACGGAACTAAAAAAGTAGTTGGCTTTAAAGCTTAGACGACCTGCTGGCGACATACGGTAACATCCCGTGAGTAAGATAGGAGGTAGGTGAAAATGGAAGATGAATCTCACGTGAATGGAAGCAAATTCCCCTATAAATGTAGATGGGAGAAAGACCCAATTGTCTTTAGCATTATAGTAATGTCAAAACCCAGGCGCACCTTGTTGAAGGTTATAGTACTTGGTGATGCCGGGTAAGATTTAGTCTGTTATATCTCAAATACCTCAGTTTAATCTTACTCAAATAACTTAGTCCGTTACAGATTAAAATACTTGATCTTGTTATACATTTTGACTACCTGTCACTAAGACAAAAACTATGTTTGTCTGTCTTGAAGGGTTGGCAAAACTTCTTTGATGGACCGGTATCCACTATCTGCATATTTATGATTTTTAAGATTGATTATTGTTGCAAATTAGTACCATTTAATCTTTAACGCTCTACAGATATGTCTACAACAGGTTTAGTGATCATTACAAGGCAACCATTGGTGCAGATTTTATGACGAGGGAGCTTCAGATTGAAGATAGAGTGGTAACGTTGCAGGTTTGCCAAGCTTTACATCTCTCAAATGATGTTCAAGAACAGCTCTGTTTCATTTTTTGGCTATGGTTTTGTAATTTTTTTATCTGGTTACAATTCGGTTTAAACAACATATTCTAAGCGTTGATTTGTTTAGGTGGCTCATCTGAAATCACACTAATAGATAGATTCTACTGGAGAAACGTGTGCGATTTCAGATGAATCACCTGAATAAATCAATGCTTAGAGTGTGCTGTTTAAGACTTCTGAGTATGTTTTTAAATTAGTTTATAATAGAAAGAGTTTAAATTAAACATTTACCTGTTATGTTCTCCAATATCCTTGAGAAGATATGGGATACAGCTGGGCAGGAAAGATTCCAGAGCCTGGGAGTGGCTTTCTACAGAGGGGCAGATTGTTGTGTTCTGGTGTATGATGTGAATGTGGCCAAATCTTTTGACAACCTTCACAACTGGCACCATGAATTCATCAGTCAGGCATGTAATTTTATGATCATTATCATCAATTTCTTTCAATTGAAAGCCTACATTTTTTAAATCAGTTTTGCTATGTAAAATTGGTTGGGCTTAAACAACACACTCTAAGTTTTAATTTGTTTAAGTGGCTCATCTGAAATCACTCTCACTTCTTCAATAGGACCAACCTATTAATGTGATTTAAGATGGGTCTCTTAAACAAATCAAAGCTTAGAATGTGTTGTTTAATCCGAAACTCTAAAAATGATAGATAATTGGACTGAAAGACTTTTATCATGTTTTCCAGGCATGCTTACAGAACCCAAAAAAGTTTCCATTTGTTGTTTTGGGAAACAAGGTTGATGTTAATGGGGGAAGCAGCAGAGTGGTATAGCCTCCACTTTTTTCAGATATGATTCCAGCTTTAGGAATTTACAGCAATTCAATAGGAACTGTATGATAACTGATGGATTCATTTGTATGTTAGATTTCTGAAAGGAAAGCAAGAGATTGGCTTGCATCCAAAGGGAACATCGCCTTCTTTGAAACTTCTGCTAAGGAAAACTATAATGTGGAGGAAGCATTTCGCTGTGTTGCCCAGACTGCCCTTTTGAATGAACCTAATCTTCATGATTTGTAAGATTTCAAATCAGAAAGCTTGTGTTTCTGTACGAATAATCTATGTAGCCGGTAACTGTTCTTGTCCGCAAGTTTAATTTAGTGTTTATATACTGTGCTAATTATTAGGTATTAATCTGGTTGATGCAGTTACCTTCCAGCTATTTCTGAACCTGTTGAAGAACAGACAAGACCATTTTGTCAATGCTAATGGTGGAAAATAAAGCCTTATGCTTGCCAAGAGTCGTAACTTTTCATTTTCAGATGTAGAAACTGGTCGTTGCTGGACGTCTACGTGTGGTAGAGATAGACCAACAAACACATAATTACATTATCGAATTATCTGCTAGTCTAGAATTGTGATGCCCTAGGAAGTGTAAAGCATCTTGAATATAATATATTTTATTTGGAGTAGTTCTCAAGGGGTTGCTATTTCAAAGTGGTACTAGGAATATTAATATATTTTAATGTTTTATATTCATACATTTTCTTTTTAAATTGAGGTATGTTGTTGCATAATATATTATGTATGTGTTAATTGCAATTTCTCTTTTAATCTTGTGGTCCAATTTGAACATATGTATTTATACATAAATATACTTACAAATGACATAATCCTATATGAACCTCGACTCATTTTGTAGCCCTTATCCATTCCTATACACACATAACCATACATATTTAGCCCCCACCTTATTCATATATACACATAATCGAATGCATTCATCATATTCAAGCGTTTGTTATATTTATTCATAGACTTACCTAAGTATAGCCATTATACATTTGGATATGAATATTTACCCATTTGGGATCTTTTCTATAATAGTGGGTTTACCCTCATATTCATGGACTTGACCCTTTCCTTTTTAAAATTCAAATTCAAAATTTGGTTGATTGACTCTCATCATTTCCTTGCACAAATTGACTACTAAGTGCACATTTCATAAAATTTGATGCTATGTTTTAAAAAAAATATTGTGTATATTTCACATCCTCAAGCATTAATTGAAATCTAATCATTCTAGACCCATGTCTATTGTCTTCAATTTTTTGTACATAATTTTAGTGGTTGACTTAGAACAAATCTACTTGCGACATAATGACAACCCTTTGTAACTATTACTAAATACTCCAAATCCTCAGATATCAAGAGGAAGTAAAGTAGATGAAGATCATATAGGTAAGAAATATAACAAAATTTCACATTATGTAATGTAAAATTTGAACATAAAGGATAAATTTATGACTATAAAATTGACATATACTTGCATACTTGATCCTTGACAGAGCACAAGCTCAATGGAAGTCCAAAGGAATTTTACTAATAGAGATATCACCTTTTTAGATCATTATATTAAAGATAAAAATGTAATCTAGAGCTAAGTAGAAACTTTCCAAAACAATTGTTGTAATTATCAGATTTATTTGTCCCAACTATTTATCATTAGTTAATCTAAGTTGACTTATTGTTAATTGATCTAGTATTTACTTAACTACCCTTGGTTAATGTTGGTGTGAATAAAGTCTTGTACCTAGTTAATTCTTTACTATAGACTTAGGGGACTTATTCACATGTTAAGTTTACTTAGGATATAAGTTTTCTTCTAGAAGTTTTAAAGTTGTATTTTCTAGATTTTACCTTTTCCTAGGTAGTTATAAGTTAGTTGTCTCATGTGATAGGATTAAGACACTTATCATGATCTTGTCTAATCCTATCTCTCACCTTGCCTTTATAAGCAAGACATCTCATGCATATCTTGATAACATCTTGATCACATATTGTGAATCTTGTATCATATTGTAATTCTTGTTTGGTGGAATAGCATCTTCCATTTTTGCTTCTCTCTATTGCTTGTGGAGGTTATTTGGTGTTACAAATTGAAGATCTTGGTTGCTCACTTCAACATGATATCAAAGCTTTGAATCTAGCAAGCCCCTTCCTTTTTCTTAGAGAGTTTCTACCATCAATTTTTTCATTATAATTTGAGTTTCTTTTGTGATCTTGTAAATTCCTATATGCTCTTCTCTTGCATTTCAATACAATCTTGAGAATCAAAAAGGATTTGCAAAGATCTATTAATCCTATATTGTATGTATACTTTTGGTGAGATATGGAGATTGTAGCACTTTTAGCTATGGTGGTAGTATTTTTGGCTATCCCATTGCATCCAAAGGCTCAAGAAAGTTAGATTTGGCTTTCGTTTCACTCAATTTGGTCACTATTTGTAACTTTGGCAAACAAGGGTTTAAAGCTCATATCTGGGAAACAACTTTTTACAGAGACATTTTTGGGAAAAGATAACCTTACCATTGCATTCGAGAGGCCAATTCCACAAATTTTGATATAAAATTTACCTATATTTGAAAAAAGTTGTCTTTGGGGCAAAAAAAATTAGCAAGGCAATTGTACAGCCACCCTGTTCAGTCGCCCAATTTGAGCGTCAATGAAATTTTTTTCAAAAAAAAATAAAAAAATTATATTGTTTAAGCATTAAGCACTTGTTATAAGTGTTGGCACAAAATAAAGATTGTGGCTTAAGCCGTTGAGGCTAGGCATGGAGCCTTAAGAAGCTGCATCAGCTAAGCTGCTTGGGAGCAGCATTTCTTAAGCTGCCAACCTTTAACTAAACCATGTACAGTAAATAACTTAATAGAGACCAAATTTTTTCAAACAACGAATAGTCTTTTGTCGAGCACCGCCCACTCACCGTTGATTCTCATCCTGACTGCTACCTAGCAGCCACCGCTACCAACGATGCCACCCGAGGAGCCACCATGGCTCCAATTTTGGCCTAAAATAGACCTTTTTTTAATTTTGCACAACTTTTCACCAAGGTGTTAGTTTTCTATGGACAAGATATAATTAGAAAGGTGGTTCGATGAACTTCGCAATGGTGCAGGTGTTTTTTTTCTATTTTTTCCATTTTTTGCCAATTTTTCAACTCAAAGTTATGCTTGTATTTATTACTTGTAACTAGCATAACTTTTGCATATGAAGTCAAAATTTGGAAAACTTTTTTTTAAAATACTCATTAAATCGCAAGGAATATGTTTGTACCCTCTATTTTCAGTTTTGACAAGCCATTTTTCAAAAATTATAAAAATCACCATGTGTTATAAACGGTTAGTTTGAGCTTGTCACTTGTACAAACTGCAAAAAGAAAATCATTGTAACTTGTTGGGGGTTGCAAATTCAGTTTTAATACATTTTGGGGTTGAAAGGCACAATTTAAGTGCCATATTGTCTTCTTTCTCTTAGTATTCTTTTGTCCAACATGGCAAATCTAAGGCAAATTGAACCACTCACTCCACACAATTATCATACATGGAAGCTAAAAATGACTCGATTATTACAATATAAGGGTTTATGGAAAATATTAGAAGCACACCAACCTGAATTCACAAGGGAATATGAAAAATTTACCCATAGATGTAAAATGGATGAAGCGAAATGGCTCATTGGCTTACATGTATCTGATAATGTTGTTCAATATTGCAAAGTGTAAAACACCTAAGAATTTTTGGGAAAAACTTGAAGAATTGTATGGTCAAGTCAATCAATTTAGAATCTTATAGCTTCAAGTGGATCTATAATCACTCTCTCCAGATGAATTTCCTTCTATTCAAGATTTTCTTGCATAATTCAAATTGATTTTATCTCAATTAAAAGGATGTGGGCATGATGAATCTGATGATGAATGTATCTTCTTGATTGTGTCTAAGTTAAGAGGCCCTTATCAAGTGTTCTCTTCTACTTTATATTCTAATATGGATGCCGGGGGAAAGATTATAAAATGTCTTCTTTTGAGTTGTTTTGTGAGTGTTTTATTAAAGAGCAGGCCAAGTTGATTCAAATGGATGCACTTCCTAGTTCTATGAACCAAGCTCTAATGGCTCAATCTTCCAAGGGAAAAAGAAAGAATAAGAAGAATCCCAAGACAGAATTATCTTCAAGTAGTGAGTCTCCCTCCAAATTGAAGAAGAAGAATAATTAGAAATTCACTCCTCCTTCTCTCTAGAGAATCCTCTTCCAAGTCCAAGAAAAAGAAAGGAGAATCTTGCTCATTTTGTGGAAAAACTAGGCATGATGAGTCTCATTGTTTCAAAAGACTAGAGGGAGCCTTGGAGGAAGCTATGAGGAGACATAATATTCCAGTGCTTAATTCTTATTCCATGGGCAAAGGGCAAGCTCTTTCGGCACATTCCCTACATTCATCTACTGATAGTTGGATTCTTGATTCGGGTGATTCACATCACATGACCAATTCATGTGATCTTCTTGATTTTATTTCTCATACTTTTACTTCTCAGATTATAATTGGGAACTCTTCAAAAATTCTATTTTTGGGGATAGGATTTGTTCAGATGCTAGATGGTTGCATTGAGGATGTTCTTCTTGTTCCTGATATTTCAACGAATCTACTTTCCATATATCATATTGTCATTTTCAAGATGGAAAGACTGCTTAGTTTGCTCCACAAAATGTGACTATTAGACAAATACAGGATCCTAAGAAGGTTGTTTCTACAAGGATAGTTGATCATGAGAACCATTTGTATTATTTTGATGGCTTTGAGTCTTCAACAGGTTCATGTTTTATTGCTCATGATGATTCAATGAGCAAACTTTGGCATGAAATATTTGGGAACTTGAACTATAGATATCTTTAGTAGATGCATGCACATAACTTAGTGGTTGGTCTTCCTAAGATCTTTTGCATAGATGGAGTTTTTCAAGGTTGTGTTCTTGGAAAAGAACATCAAGATCCTTTTCCTAAGGATCAAGCTACACATGCAGCCACACTCCTTGAGTTGGTTCAAAGTGATCTCATGTCCTTTCCAAATCCTTTTTTAGGGGCTAAGTATGTGCTTACTTTTATTCATGATTTTTCACGACGCACGTGGATCTATTTTTTAAAGTTCAAGAGTGAGGTTCTCACCACCTTCAAGACCTTCAAAGCATTTGTGGAGAAGAAATCAAGTTTTTTTTATCTTTGACGGATACACACAGATAATGGGGGGAGTATGTCAATCATGTATTTCAAGATTTTTGCAATGAGCATGGTATTCTTCATTAGCACATGATTCCTTATACCCCTCAACAAAATGGCATGGTGAAGAGAAATAATAGGACTTTGCGGGAGATGGAAAATTATATGATTCAGTCTCGGTCCATGGCTCCAACATTTTGGACCGAAGCTGTCAATTGTGCCAATTATATTCAGAAACGTATGCCTCACAAGGTAGTGCAGAAAATGACTCCTAAGGAGGCTTGGTCCCATCACAAGCCTAATGTATCCTTCTTCAGATTATTTGGTAGTGAGGCTTGGGAATTCATTCCAGATGGTTGGCGTAAATCAATGGAGAAGAAGAATCAACAATAAATTTTTACTGGCTATTGTGAGGATGTGAAGGCATAGAAATTGTTTGATCCTGACACAATGAGAGGTTCATTTTCATCATGACTTTTAGCTTGTTGAGTCTTTCACATAGATAGATCCTCCTACGACTTCTTCTTCATCACAACCTACTCAATCTCCTTCAATTGTGGATGTTTTTCTTCTTGAGGAATATTATGATGATTTTCTTGATCCACCTCCTCCTAATCTACCCACTTGACCATGATGGGCTCGTACTACTCTTGAGGAGGTTGGTCCTCTTGTTGGTGATCCCACAAACACTCCCCGCACTCATTCTCAAACTTCAAGAATCAGTCTTTTAAGTCATGCCATTTCGGATGATCCTCAAAAGTTTATAAATGCTTCAAGTATTCCTGAGTGGGATAGTGCTATGGCTGAGGAGTATTTTTCTTTGATGAAGAATCATAATTGGGATCTTTTACCTCTTCCTAAGGGAAGAAATTTGGTTTGGTGCAAGTGGGTGTATCATACCAAATATGTAGCTAATGGTTCCATTGACAAGTACAAGGCTTGTCTTGTTGCAAAGGGGTTTTCATAGGTTGAGGTAGTTGACTATTTTGAGACCTTTGCTCCTATTTCCAAGATGGATTTTATTCATCTTTTCCTTTCTATAGCTGCCTCTCAAGGATGGTTAGTGTATCAGATGAACATGAAGAGTGATTTCTTACATGGGGATCTTCATGAGGAGATCTATATGGAGCATCCACCAAGTTTTGTGTAGGACTCTTCACTTGTTTCTAGGATTTGAAGTTCATTGTATGGTCTTAAAGAGGCCCCTCGGGCTTGGTATGAGAATATTGATAGTTTCTTGCTTACTTTTGAGTACACTCATTGTCATTTTGACCCTACAGTTTATACTCATAGACATGGAGAGGATCTTCTCATTCTTGTGCTCTATGTGGATGATTTGATTCTCACAGGGAGTTTCGTTTCCATGATTCAGAGTACTCAACAAGCATTGATGGAGCTTTTGATATGACCAACCTTGGCCTTTTGCATTACTTCCTTGGTCTTCAGGTTTATTAGACTTTTGAGGGGATCTTCATTTTCCAACAAAAGTATGCTCTATATTTGCTTCATAGATTTGGCATGGTTGATGACA